>CABHPP010123417.1:0-58351 GCA_902168425.1 Peromyscus attwateri | reverse complement strand
GACAAGGCTGGCCTCAAACTCACAGAGATCTGCCTGCCTCTGCCTCCCGAAGTGCTGGGATGAAAGGTGTGTGCCACCACTGCCCAGCTGAGAATTCTGTATCTTATCCAACAGGCTTGATTTCATTATTAGGATTCTGCCACTCCTCCACCTATATGACCGCACATGCGCAGTTCAATAGCTAAGCAAGGGGTCATACGTCGTCCTACTACATCAGTGCGCTGTGTCATTACACAAATTCGCACAGGGCGGTCATGCAATCAGCACATACGTGGAGTAGCTCCATAAGCCCACCTGCATATGTGCAGGGAAATCCTTAAGAAGCCAGTCACGCTGGGCGGTGGTGGTGGTGGTGGTGGCGGCGGGGGATGCAGCAGAGCACGCCTTTAATCCCAGCACTCGGGAGGCAGAGCCAGGTGGATCTCTGTGAGCTCGAGGCCAGCCTGGGCTACAGAGTGAGTTCCAGGAAAGACCCAGAGCTACACAGAGAAACCCTGTCTCGAAAAACAAAACAAAACAAACAAAACAAAACAAAACGAAAAGCCAGTCACAGACTCCTCCCCTCTCTTCTGCTCTCTCCTCCTCCCCCACTCTCTCTCTCTCCAGGCCTGGCCATTCTCTTCTGTCCCGTCCCCCCCCCCCACCCCCCGCCCCCACAATAAGGCTCTGATACTGGGTTTTGTTGTGCCTCGTGACCTTTCTCGCAAGGTAACAAGAGCTGCATTTAAAAACAACAATTACATCATTCTGAGTTAAAATGTTTTTAAACGTTTGTTTATGTGGGGGAGGGGAGAGCGCGGATGCCACAGTGCATGTGTGAAGGTCAGAGTACAACTAGTGAGAGTCAGTTCTGTCCAGCTTGCGGGTTCCAGGGATTGAACTCAGGTCCTCAGTCTTGGCAGCAAGTGCCATTACCCTCAGAAACAGCCCCCATTATGCTTTCTGTCTGGCATTTATAAGTCTCTGCAATTAATATCAGCCACCAGCCCCAGGGCTCTTATGATTGACAGAGCTTAGGGCTTACTGCTGTTGTTTATAGCTGTGACCCCAGTACCTAGCACACCCGAGCTGCTCAATAAAGATGTGTTGGGTATTTAAGTTTTTTTTTATTTTTATTTTCTGTGCACCATGTGGATGCAGCACCCAAGGAGGCCAGAAGAAGGTGTTTGTTTCCTTGGAACTGGAGATTAAGGATGGTTGTGAGCCACCATGTGGAAGCTGGGAACTGAAACAGTCCTCTGGAAGAGCAGCCAGTGCTTTTAACCGCTGAGCCATCTCTCTGGCCCCCATGTTGGGTGTTCATGTAGGAATAGGTAAAATGCCATGTATAAATACAGTATATTTACTGTTGCAGCATTAGTACAGATGATCTTCACTGGAGATTGAACTTGATGTCTCCTTCATGCTAGGTGAGCACTCTACCACTGAGCTACACCACCAACCTGTAAGCAATTATCTTAATCATGCTAATCTGCTTCTCGTTTCATTTTCTTCTAGCCCTGGGAAGTAGAAAGCTAATGATTTGCCTGTCTTTCATCTTTGAGGGCCATTCATAAGGCCTGGAGATATAACTCAGAGCATTGCTGGCCTAAGCAAGACCCTGGATTTTTTTTTTTTTTTTTTTTTTTTTTTGGTTTTTCGAGATAGGGTTTCTCTGTGTAGCTTTGGAGCCTGTCCTGAAACTCACTCTGTAGCCCAGGCTGGCCTCGAACTCACAGAGATCCGCCTGGCTCTGCCTCCCGAGTGCTGGGATTAAAGGCGTGCGCCACCACCGACCAGCTGGATTTTGTTAGGAATATAAATTCAGGGTCCTAAAGTAAGAGACTGCCACTCCAGTTGAAATGCACTCATGTGATGCCCAAATACATTCAGGCAAAACACCCATTTACATCAAATAATAAATCTTTTAACAACGAAGAGGAACCTTTAGTTCTTACTGAGTACAGTCCATGTGGCAGAAACATCACTGAGTCCAGCACAGGATGTGAGCTGGATAGAAAACAACGATGTGATGTTTGTATCGTCTGCTGCTGCTTCTTCATTTGGTTTTGGTTTTGGTTTTGGTTTAGAGACAATGACTCATTCTGTAGCCTAGGCTGGCCTAAGTGCTGGGATTACAGGCCTATGCCACCAGCCTGGCTTATTTTGGGTTTGGGGGGTCAGTTCTCATGACTGGCCTATGTGGACCACCTGACCTTCAACTCCTGATCCACTGCTCTATCTACTAAGTCCTGGGGCTACAGGCCTGAGCTTGACTTTTCTGTTCCCTATTTTAAAAATGAAAAGTTGGGTGGGGCTTCTTAGACGGCTCAGTGGCTAATGGTACTTGCCACCATATTAAGATCAATCCACGTGAGTCTATTAAATGGATAACAGAATTTATTAAGATATAAATTGAGGAAATACACTCACGAATACAGAACGGAGTAGACAGCTGAAGTCGTCCTCTGATCTGACCTGGAGAGAACCCACCTCACAGGCAGGAACAGGGAGAAGGAGCATGTGACCCTTCTCCAACTCCTTATGAGAAGTCACTACAATGTTAGGAAGCACCGCCTCCTTTGGGCCTATAGCCCAAGGTCATGGGCGGAGCAAATACCACTATAGCACTAAGCCTGCCAACCAGAGTTTGGTCCCCAGGATCCACATGATTGAAGAATAGAACTCAGTCTTGTGAGATGTCCAGTCAGCTCCACGTGTGCCGTAGCATACTCGTTTGCATGTACATAAAGAGTGTCATTAAAAAAATTTGTTTGAGGGCTGGAGAGATGGCTCAGAGGCTGCTCTTCCAGTGGTCCTGAGTTCAATTCCCAGCAACCACATGTTGGCTCACAACCATCTGTAATGAGATCTAGTGCCCTCTTTTGGCATGCAAGCATACATGCAGGCAGAACACTGTATACATAATAAAAAAATAAATCTTTAAAAAACAAAACATTTGTTTGAGGGCCAGGCATGGCACTGCAGGCTTTTTAACCGACACTCGGGAGGCAGAGGCAAGGGAATCTCTGAGTTCGAGGCCAGCCTGGTCTACAGAGTGAGTTCTAGGACAGTCAGGGCTACACAGAGAAACCCTGTCTCGAAAAACAAACAAACAAACGAAGTTTTTTGAAATAAGTTTCCAGCTGCTGATGTAGCTCAGTTGCTTGTCCAGCATCCACCAACCCCTGGGTTCATTCGCAGTCCTCCATAAAACCAGGTCTGGTGGTGTGCTCCTGGACTTCCAGCAATTGAAGGACAGAGGTAGAGTTATTGCTATGAGTTCAAGGCCAGCCTGGGTTACAGACTAAGAAAGACCCTGTCACAACCAGCCAACCAAATAAATGGAGTAGCTGAGACTGCAGACATGCACCACCAGGTGTGGTCATTTTTGGTTTTTGTCGTGTGAAAGGGTAAACACAGGATCTCAATGCATGCTGAGCATGTTGAGCTGCATACGACACCTCAGGCCCACCCATATTTTTCATGAAACCTTCCCCAACACCATCATTTCCCATCCTCATTGCCACAGGTGGTGCTTCCTGAGACCAGCCCCCTCCTTAGAAGGCTTCATTCCAGCCTGTTCTAGTTTCTCCCTCCTCACAGGCCCTCTGTCCACAGGCCAAGTAGGTTAGCTCATCCAGAGTGGTCCCTTTGAGGTCTTCCTGAAGTGTCATGGGTCTGTGGAGACCACTTGGTCAGCCACTTCTAGGGGGTGTGTGCTAGGAGGAAGAGGGTAATACACATACACACAGATGTAAAGAGGGTCTCACACACACAAAGTGACATCACACACACACACACACACACACACACACACACACACACACACAGCTTTGCAGTATAGATGGAAGGTTGAGGTGGAAACAATGACGGCCATGGGCCAGTCCTCCCACACTGCCACGTGTTGGTGTGCAGCTTGGAGGAGCCTGAGAATTCTACCTTTGTTTGGTTTGGTTTGGCTTTTGGTTTGTTTTTGTTCTTGGTTTTGTTTTTGTTTTTTTTTTTTCTGAGACAGGGTTTCTGTGTAGCCCCCAGCTGTCCTGGAACTCACTCTGTAGATCAGGATGGCATCAAACTCACAGAGATCTGCCTGCCTCTGCCTCCCAAGTGCTGGGATTAAAGGCATGTGCCACCACTACCCAGAGAATTCTACCTTTGAAGCTGTTGTTATAGCTCATTGGTAGAGTATTTGGCTAGCATGCATGAAATCTTGGATTTGATCCCCAGAACAGCATAAAAACCAGTGCAGTGCACCCGTCACAATGCCAGCACTGGGTATGTGGGGGCAGGAGAATTAGAAGTTCAAGGCCATCTGCTGATACATATCAAGTTCAAGGCCAGTCTGGGATAAATGAAATACTCTCAAAAAAAAAAAAAAAAAGATTGGAATATAGCTCAGTGACAGAGCATTTATCTTGCCTTTACTCTGGAGCTCAACCCTCACCATTAAAAGGGTCATCAGTATTACCATCTCCCTTCAACACTCGAGGACTCATGGAAGAATGGAAGAGCTGGAGAAGGGGAGTGTTGCAGGATGCTGTCTCCTGGGCATGGCCTGGCTGTCGCAGTCTTGAACTCACAGCCGCTGTGCAATAAGCCTGAGGATTGACACACTTTGACTGTCAGACTACCCAAACAACGGACCCCAAGGAGTTAAGAGTTCTCTGGGAATCTCACGTTAGGAAAAGAAAAAGGCCTGAAGCCTGGACCAGCCACAGGGAACCCCACCACACACTTTACAGACTACCTTGTAAGGAAGTGGAGCCGAGACAATGATGGGTCAGTGGTTGGTGAGACACCTTGACCAGGACTGCTATTATGCATATTTCTTGCCTTCTACTTTAATTTTTATTTTATTACTGTGTGGGTGTGTGGAGCACCAAGTGTGGAGACCAGAGGAACCTTTGTGGAGTGGGGTCTCTGTCTCCACCTTGATGTGAGCCCTAGGGGTCAGACAGCTCACCAGGCTTGCAGATCAAACACTTTCACCTAAGCAATCTTCTCTGCCTGGAGCAAGCACCACTATCAACTGCAAACTACAAGTTTGCAACTGCCCTGGCAACAAATTCAAACTAGCCCAACCTATATGGCTTGACAGAATATAAATTATGACATTGGGAGCAGCTTTACTTTTTAAAACTTTATTGATTTTCCACCTGATCAAAGCATGGGGTATTTAACAGTATTATACATAATATTTTTACATAGAAAACTTTACATAGCATTTCATATTATATAATTCTGCTTTATTCTTCTAAAAATGTTTACATCCATTGGGCAAGGAATGCTTTTCATTAAATTATCAATATTAAATGCACTTAATCACTGTGTGTAGATGAAATCAAAGTAGCTAGTAACTAACTTTTAGGCATTTTTAAAGAGGAAAAACATACATTTTGCACATAAAGAAATGTTTGATGCAAATATGCAAGATAAAATTTTAAAAAAAATTAGAACACTGAGAAAAACCACACATTTGATGAGTGTCATTTTCTGAGAGCAACGATTTTCAGATGGATTCATTCTTTACAATGCTCAGCTTTGGTTTTTTTGCTTCCCAAACCACCAAGCTGCTGGCAGTACAACTCCAGGTTTCACGTGAGTGTTAGCTGTGTCTCCCTTGCCACAGGGACACAGAGTGCAGAAGAATCCACTAGCACTGTAGCAGCAAACACCTGAGTGGGCAGCCCCACCTGCCTGTGTCAGCACGCTCATTAATAACTAGAAGACAACTAAACAGACAGCCATGATCACACAACAACAACAACAAATGTTTTTTTTTTTTTTTTTTGAGGGTGGTGTCTTTACATTTTGTCTGAATTTTGTACAAAAGTCACCTGTTGGAAGAAAGTATTGTATTTCTAGATATTACTATACCATTTTTCTAATATCTGGTTTAGTTGTACACGATGATGGAAGAAGGTGTGTGACTCTGAAGGTGCACATCAGACATCACACCCCACTCTCTGTTTGTTGCTCAGATGCCAAAGCTGATGATTTCCTTAACAGACAACAGAACTGCTCGGAACAGCAGCTTGGGAACAGAAACTTCTTTAGAGAGTCTGGCACATACGACCAACACTTAAAGCATTCTGATAAAGAAATAAAGCCTTGGAAGACGCTCCACCCTCCCTCCTCTGTGCTGCAGCCAGCCAGCATCTGCCTGTGAGGATACAGTGTTCTCACTCTGCACTGGTGTCCAGTGGGCTCCATTTGCCAAGAGAAAGGCTAGACTTGTTCACCACAAAGAATTTATACCAAATGGCTTGTTTCTGGAGGTCAGGGACACCACTGCCCACTGACAAGAAAAATTACCCTGAATGGTTTTACACTGTTTTTAAAAGATCTATTGCTGTACAATTCAAATGCATCATTCAGAAAAGTCAATCTTTTTATACAACAAAATTATAAAGAAATTCAAGCCCGAAAACCTCAGCAAGTAAGAAAATGCACTGACACACTCCCTACCCTGTAAAGAGCAAAAATGAGAGAGGAGGCAGGGGACACTGGGGGCACACGACTAATGCAGATGGGTGGAACATCACACGACAGGGGAGGGAAAGCCACCAGTCAGGGACACAGTTTAGGCAGGATGCACCCACTGAACATGCATGCATGTTCCCTGATTACATGTGTGATACAAATACTGCAGGGACCACTGATAGCTGAGGTCATGCTGAGTGGCAACACCAGGCAGAACATCTCAGGAGCAGGTTTATAGTGCAGCAAAAGATGTAACAGACTCCAAGACACATCAGTCAAATGTGCTCATACTTTCCACTTACACTAACATTTTCCCACAGTCCCGTCCTTCGAGGTACACAGCCCTCTCAACTGATGTGTGTTGGTAATAATCTCAACCTGCTTTTTTTTCTTTGGTAGAAAAATTATAACACTTTTTTTGGGGGGGAAAAAAGCACAAATACAAGTTCTGCTGACCAAACTGATCATGTGGCAAGGCTGTCAAAACAAGAGGAAAAAAAACAGCAAAAGCACCAGGACTCCCTCTTTAGAAAGAAAAAAGGGTCCGATTCCACAGACGCACTCCCAAGGGATGACTATTCTAAGGCACCAGAGTTGACATAATACAACCCCCATTTGTAGGACTCGATGCAGGCAGAAGTCTGAAGGTTTCTACTGCATTTCATGACACAGCTTAGCACTCAGTGCTGCTCCAGGTGAACAGTGGGTGAGGGCAGACAGGAGTCGTGTGTTCTCTTTCTCACGGGCTCCAAATCGATTAAGCTTCCTCTAGCTTGGCTGCTGTGGGTGTGGGAGCACTCAGAATTCACTCTGCTGCGGTTCTAGGCATGGCACCATTACCACCGTAAGGATCCCAGAATCTAATCTTGCCAAAGACTCCAGCTCCTGGCTCAAGCTAACAGAAGCTCTAAGTGCCACCCCTGGCCGTTGTCACAGTCCAGCTGTGCTGGCCCACAGTAGCTCTAGTTCCACTCAAGAAGACATGGCTGAGGGGGCAGCGGAGTGACCCTTATTACACTAAGTTACTGTCCCCAGCTCTGACAATCCCCTCACACTCACTCTGCTGAGGGAAAACTAAAAAGGCTTACTCAAAGATAAACTCTGGGTCAGCTGTTTCCTTTTCATTACTATTTCAGATTAGAGATTTCAGAGAGATGCGCAATGCATTCTGGAAATTTAACAGAACACCCACCCATAAATACTTCAAGGAAGGCTAACACCTTCATTAAATTCTTTTTTTCTACAGACTTTGTCTCCCCACATTACTAAAACAGGGAGCCATGAGGCACTACATTTTCTTCAAACCTTGCAAGCTCTTTAAGTCTACTACACTCTGCCTTTAATCAAATCTTCAATAATATAACTTTGTAAAATACTTTAGAGATCACTCAGACAATAACAAAGCATAAGAAATAACCCTCTTTCCCTACCTTTCTTAATCTAACTAGGCTGACCCCAAACTGACACAAACATTCAAACTTCTCTAATACATTCAAACAACAAAACACCCAGTGTACTTAGGTGGCAGTTAGCCGTTACAAGGAATTTTATTAACATACTCTCTAATAAACACGAATCTATACAGCGATGTTCATTACTTCCAAGGAGAGTGACTTCCTCTGACAAAACATTTATTGCCAGTTTTGGAGCTCTGCGAGGAAATTGTGGTTTCACAACAGATTTGACAGTTCAGTCAGCAAAATGGAATGACAGATGGCGAACTGACCCCACCATTGTGTCACTGGTGTGCAATGGTGTAACGAGACACCAGGAGCCGACGCTGGGGACTGTGATGAGGCCAGTGGACAGGTCACTGCTATCCAGGTCTGAACTCCAACAGGGTGGGTGGCTCCTTGTTTGCCAGTCAGGATGGCATGATGGATCCTCTGCAGAACCACAGCAGTGACCGTTGAGAGCCAGTGCTACCACATCGATGACAATGTTGCTGGCACTTGTGATGGCTCTTCTGGAATCCATATCTTATACACCAGGCCTATCCGCAGGAAGAACTTCCGAAGAACTGCGCGGAGTTCAGGGATCAGGTCAAACTGCATGATTTCACACAAGTAGGGGTAGTACACTGACGCGTGTGCTTTGAACTTGCAGCAGGGAAAGCAGAGAGCCAAGTCAGACAGGGAACAGTTTTCCAAAGGTATTTATCTCAATCTAAATGATGATGTTCTATAACACTGCTGCTGCTTTTTCTTATAATTAAAATTTGCTGCAGCTAAAACTTATTTTAGCTGGATGATGTGGTATATGACTAAAACAGGAAGACTGCAAGTTCTGGGCCAGTCTGGGCTACATAGCAAGACTCTGTCTCATGAAAAACGAGACCTGGGTGTAACTTAGTAGAGTGCTTGCCTAGCATGCATGAAGCCTTGGGTTCAATCCCCAGCACCACACAAAGCAAAGAAGTAAATCCTACAGTGTTGCAGAAGTAGAGGCAGAAGGACCAGGTAATCTTCAGCTCACAGGGAGTCCTAGGCTAGCCTGGGCTGTATGAGGCCCTATCACAAAACATCATCAATGCCCTCCCACCCCCATTTTAATGGTATTTCGTTTCTTTTAGTTATAATAGTCTTGCTGTCCCCAACAGGCTTCTTTCACTCCATAAAGGGGGCTTACAGTCTACATCACCACTCACAATCTCAGCCTGTCTTCTTGTACTGAGACCATTAGCACTGTCCCCAACAGCCACACACATGGTCCACACGTCATCCCTTCTCAGCTGGGGTGCTTGGGAAAAGCCCTGTTATCTGGAGGCACCCACTTTCCTAATGAACTGTCTCCAACAGTCATGTCCACTGGAGGAAAAGCACCTACCCTGACCAGAGCCTGCCGGAGACATTAGAGTTCACTGTACCTTTTCGTCACTTATTTTGAGGGTTTTGGTTAGAAGTAACAGCAGGAGGTTCGTCCATGCTTCCCGATGGCTTTCCGAGTTCACAGTGGTGAAATAGGCAAGCGCTTCGCTACAAACCCTAGAATTAAGAGACAGGCATGTCAAGACAGTAGCTGGCATTTCACATCCTTCAATGCCCTACTGAATACCTACACTGCCTGTGCCAGCCCAGACAAACCACCGGGTCCTCATTTCTTCTGTCATATGACAGCATGGCTCTGGCAATGACCAGTGTGAAGCTTGGTCAGTCTGTAGCACACGAAGCACAAGAGTACTTCTTTACTGTTATTAACTGTCTCCCTCTCCTCACCCTGTAACCACTGAAATTGCTCCAGACTTAAATGTTATGCAGCAACCCTGACAGATGCTAGGGGCCTGTGCTTTAGGCTTCATTTAAGAAATGCCCTGGCCAGGCAGTGGTGGCGCACGCCTTTAATCCCAGCACTTGGGAGGCAGAAGCAGGCAGATCTCTGTGAGTTCGAGGCCAGCCTGGGCTACAGAATGAGATCCAGGACAGGCACCAAAACTACACAGAGAAATCCTGTCTCAAAAAACAAAATAAAACAAAAAAAATGACCTGTGTATGGAGAGAGTGAGGCAGGAAATTATGAGTTCAAGACCATCCTTAGGTGGTATATAGGGAGACTCTGTCCCAAGGAAGGGTGGGGAAGAACCATTGTATCTCCTTTAACTAAGTAAATTCTCCTTTCAGTCAAGATTTATTAGTGCTGGTTGTGGTGGCACACACTTGCAATCCCAACACTTAGGAGGCAGAGGCAGGAGACTAGTAGGAGTTCAAGGTCATCCTTGGCTACATGTCAGTTTGAGGCAGCCTGGGCTAGTGAGATCCTATCTCAAAAGACCAAACAAAAGTCTATTATAATATTCTCACCGTCAGACAACTGGAAAGGGCATAAAATTATTACAACAAAAAAGGAGAAAAGAATTCTATCATTTTAAAGGGCACATGACAATATTTTATAGCCAATTTCTCCCCCTTCCTCTCGTGTGTGCGCGTGTGCGTGCGTGTGTGTGTGTGTGTGTGTGTGTGTGTGTATGTGTGTGTGTGTGTGTGTGTGTGTGTGTGTGTGTTCATGCAATGCTAGGAAATGTACCTGTGGTGTCATGCACGGTAGGCAAGTACTCTACCACTGCACTGTGTACTTCTCCCCTCCTCCCCACATGGCTCTCTGGAACACACTAAGTCAATACACTGAAAATTGGTACACCAACTTGACAGTTAAGATCCGAGAAGGATGTTCCTGTGTACTGCTACTAGCTGTGCTGCAGACCGCCGCCTTACTGCAGGGGGTCAATGCTGTGCTACTACATATTTCAGAAGAGTAAAAGGAGGCTTGGGGGACCTGAGGTGCAGCTCAGTGGTAGAGGGTGTACTTAGCCTGTGCAAGGCCAAATTCACACCCCAGCATCAAAGAGAAATACAAAACATGAGGCTCACCAGCCTTTTGGTGATGTCCAGGAAGTGGGTAGAAACTGGCCTAGTATCTTCCTGGAAAGAAGGAGTGATAGGATGCTAGGGCTGACAGCAACTCCTTGGACTTCCTCCCAGGAGGGACAGTGACCTACCCACCCCGAATGCCAGCCAGAGCCAGGACTTCCCTCAGTCTTAGCACTCATAAGTCAGAGACTTTTTACAGCTCCAGGGAGGGTCGGAATGCAAAGGAATAGCCCTGCCTACTCTGCTTAGGATTTCAGGACCTGAAATAGATGAGGCAGCAGAAGGAGGTCAGGCATGGAGTGCTGCTGAGTAGGTGGATCTCTAACCCTGGCTGGCCTGCAACTCAAAGAGATCCACTTACTTCTGCCTCCCAAGTCCAGGATAAAAAGTGTGTGCCACCACACCTGGCTCTCCTATTCTTTTCAATTCACAGAATTATGATGGGAAATTAATGGGAAAACAATCTTACGTTAAAAGTCGCTGCTGTATTTCGCCCCAGGAATCCCTGCGGTCCTCATCGACATACATTCTAAACAGGATCCTCAAACAACAGGCCAGGCTGCTGGTTTCTTGTTTGAGAAGATTGGGTTTAGACTTGCCCTTGAAGCCTAGAGATAAGGCAATCAGGTCAACAGTGCACGTTACCAGCCTGGACAGCACTGAGCTGCCACGGGAGACAGTCCTCTAGTCACACCAAGAAAATGTGAGGCGGACGGTGGTGGTCACGACTCTCCAGGTGACCCGTGCAGATGCACTGTTTCTCCCATTTAGCTTGGGAAAGCCGTCAGTCTCACCTCAGATCCAACAGCTCTTAAGAATTCTAGTGCTCAGGCTGGCAAGAGGCCCAGCGGGTAAAGGCACTTACTGTGTAAGCCTGGAGACCTGAGTTGACTCCACAAATTTGTTTCCTGACCCACATAACACACATGCACCACAATAATTTTTTTTTCAAGACCACAATAATTTTTAAATTTTAAGAAAGAATTCCCACTGGGTGGAGGTGGCGCACGCCTTTAATCCCAGCACTTGGGAGGTAAAGGTAGGTGAATCTCTGTGAGTTTGAGGCCAGCCTGGTCTACAGAGCAAGTTCCAGGACAGGCTCCAAAGCTACACAGAGAAACACTGTCTTGAAAAACAAAAAGCAAAAAACAAAACAAGAGAGAGAGAGAGAGAGAGAGAGAGAGAGAGAGAGAGAGAGAATTCCCTTTAATCCCAGTACTCAAGGCAGAGACAAACAGGTCTCTAAGGTTCCACATAGTATGAGTTCCAGGATACCCAGGGCTATACAGAGAAACCCTGCATCATTAAACCAAAAAGAAAACCAAAAACCAAACACCAAAACAAAAAAACCCATACAAAACAAACAAACAAAGAACTCAGAGTCAGGCATAGTGGCACACACCCGTAATCTCAGTAACCAGGAGGCTGAGACGGGGGATTAACGTGTGTTTCAGACTAGCCTGAGCTACTAGCAAGTTCTAGGTAAGTCAGCACTGATAGCAAAAACAATTTTGTTTCAACAAAACAAGGTATCTGGGGAGAGGGTTAAGGGATGTTAACAAAAGTTTATAGTGTGTTTCTGCAAAGTTTTAAATTTTAAGACTCCAACACTCTCTACCCTTGGAGGAAAGAATATATATATATATATATAAAATATCATACAAATATATCACATAGGTTGGTGAGATGGCTCAGTGGTTAAGAACACTGGCTGCTCTTCCAGAGTACTCAACTTCAGTACCCAGCACCCACATGGAGGCTCACAGCTGTCTGTAACTTCATTCCAAGGGGATGCAGTGCCCTCTTCTGACCTTGGACACCAGGCATGTAGTACACCGACATATATGCAGGCGAAACACTCACACACAAAAACAAACAAGAAATAAATTAAAAAATAACAAAATACCAGAGCTCTCCAAAGGCTTGGCCTTTCAGGATGGTGGCTGGTGTAGCCTGTCACAAGCCTGTCTGTGTGCCTTACCTGCTCTCCAGAGGACAGTTCGCTGCTCATAGTTGGAGTTGAAGGCCTTGGAGAACGAATGGGACTCTTGCAGGCAGTCCAACAGCTTGAAGAGGTGCTGGGAAGACATGAACTTGTACATGCCCTGATTCTCCGTCTCGATGTGGATATCTGCATCTAGTGTGTCTTGCTGGAGGGAGAGACAAGATGGCTGAGTGAAGAGTTTAGTGGGGACTGAGGCAATGTGATGGCAGACAGACAGGGCAGTTCAACTCTCCTAGAACCATCCTTGGAGTGTTTCCACTCAGTCTGTCTCTGGCTACATCCTGAGTGGTTGTGTGGCGGCGGGCTTGGGGGCCCAAGCTTCCATGTTGTCAGAACTATCTGCTGCATAAGCAGGGAGTGTGCTTTCAGCACCGCACTACAGCGCTGTGTTTTTCTCCTTTCAAATGTGATCAATGTGACAGAAGGCCAGAGTCCCAAGTATAACAAAGCCAGGGAGAGAAGCGCTAAACCCATGGTTCTCTGAGCTCAGTCAGATGATCAGATGATCACTCAAGCCCAGCAATAGCCTTCAGTCCCAAAGGAAAGACTGTTAAGCATGTGTACAGTGCTCCAAATTGTTAGTGCATGTGCAGCCTAAAACCTGACACATGTTTGGAGATTTTATATTTCTGGAAATTTCTAGGAATTGGCCACCCTCCTCATAAGACGCTGAGGAGAGAAGATCATAAAACTTTCTGAGTTGATCTAAACAAAACTCTGGAGCAGTCTTTATCAAAATCCCAGCTGACACCAGATGTGCTGGCACACACCTGTTATCCCAGCTGAGACAGGATGATCAGGACTAGCCTGGGCTACACAGTGAGTTCCAGGCCAGTCTGAGCTGTACAGCGAGGCCCTAATTTAAAAAGCTGATTCTAAACTCCTGATTGGCAGAGAAATCTTGAAAACATACAAGATTGGAGGGCTGACATTCCCAGCTTCCAAAACACACTAAAAAGCTACAGTAATCTGGTTAGTGTGGTGCTAGTACACAGGTAGATGCCGATGAATTAAACAGCGTGGAGACACAAGAAATAGCCCTTATATTATTGGTAAAGTGACTTCTGACACAAGGGCCTGGAAAATTCACTGGGGAAAGAAAAGACTGCCATAAAATAGTGCTGAGGACGTGTGACCATCACACACAGAGACAAAAACTGGGTTCCCACCTTAGACAGTAAACAAGAAAGGACTAAAACACGTTTGAAGATCTAAGAGTAAACCTTATGTGAAGCATTCTTTTCTTTTGAGACAGGGTCTCTTTTACATAGCCCTGGCTGTCCTGGAACTCACTCTGTAGACCAGGCCAGCCTTAAGTTCACACAGATCCACCTGCCTCTGCCTCCAGAGCGCTGGGATCAGGTGTGCGCCACCACACCTGGTCACTTATACAACCCTCTCAGAACAGCTGGAAAGAGGGCTCAGCAGCCAAAGAGCACTGGCTGATTGCCAGCACTCACAGGGCAGCTCACAACCGGCTCGAACTCCAGTTCCAGGGGATCTGACGACCTCTTCTGGCCTCCTTGGGCAGCAGGCACTTTGTGCACAGATACATATGCAGGCAAAACACTCATACACATAAAATTAAAAACAAAACAAAACCCACAAAAACTCTTAAAACATAGTTCTATAGCTAAGTATGGTGGCATGCGCCTATAACCCTAGCCCTGGGGATGTAAAGGAAGGGGGCTGGGAACACAGGCCAGCCTGGGCTAGGAAGCAAGTTCAATGCTAGTCTTGGGAGACATGAGAGCCTATCTCAAAAAAACAAACAAGCCAGGTGGTGATGGCGCACTCCTTTGATCCCAGCACTCAGGAGGCAGAGGAAAGTGGATTTCTGTGACAGAGCAAGTTCTAGGACAGCCAAGGCTACACAGAGAAACCAAAACCAAAAACTGAAAATACATGTAGAAAGGGGGAAGAGTTTTTGGTCATATCTGATAGGGAATAAGCATGTGTCATATACATATAACTTATGAGTTTAACAGTAATTTTAAAGTGAAGTGCTCACCAAATTAGATGGTAAGACTCTATTGTTAAAGACATCATGGGGGGCAGGGGGTTGAGACATTTTTCTTTTTTAATGAGTAAGAGCACTGCTGTGCAGTGGCCTGCTTTAGCTTCTGGAGTGTTGGGCTTACAGGCAAGCACTTCCACACCCAGTGTTAGAATGGCCAGAGGAGCAACTGTGCTGGGAAACAGCCACAGCAAAATGTTATTTGGCCATACGTAAAAGAAACACTGCTACGCTGTGCAATACACATGAACTCAAAACATTCTGCTACATTAAAGAATCACACCCCGAAGTTCACACTCTCTGTACTCTCTTTACATGAGATGCTCTGAACGGGCAAATCCAGAGACAGAAAGTCAATGAATAACTTGTAGACTCAGGAAGGCGGGATGATGGGGATTGCTGAGGACCACAGTGCTGTTTTCACAGGGCTCAAAACATTCTCAAATGACAGTGTCTGCATGCCTTTGTAAAAACAAAGAACTGAACTGCTTACTTAAAAAAAAATGAAAAGGACAGACTGAACACGCAGATGTGTTAAATTCAGCAGTACTTATCCACTTAGATGGTGACAGGGCTGAGGCTCTGCCTGGTTACAGGTTGCTGGCTGACTGCAGCCCCTCACTCACAGCATACTAGCCTCGAGCCAGCGAAGTCTCCAATGCAGCATAAAGTTACTGCTGGGACGCTGAACATTCAGTTCTGTTTCTAGAATCCTTTATGTGCAGCGAGCCTCACATAAAATACAAAGATGCGCTTTCTAAAGGAAAAGCTGGGGATGTTACGTTTATTTTGTGTGTGTCTATGCATTTGTGTGCATGGGTGCCATAGCATGTGTATGGAGGTCGGAAGGGAGTTGCTTCCCTCCTTTTTTTTTTTTTTTTTTTTTTTTGGTTTTTTCAAGACAGGGTTTCTCTGTGTAGCTTTGGTGCTTTTCCTGGAACTCGTTCTGTAGCCCAGGCGGGCCTCAAACTCACAGAGATCCGCCTGGCTCTGCCTCCTTATTCTTGGGTTCAAACGCCACCGCCGCCCGGCTGCTTCCCTCCTTTCACTGTGTAGGTCCTGGGCTCAAACTCAGGTTGTCAGGCTTGGTGGCAAATGCCTTCACTCACTGAGCTATCTCACTGGCTTCAGGGTTTTTTATATGCATATTGTTCCTTTCACATTTTATTGTTGTTTGTTTTTATCCCCTGGCTTGTTTTTCCTTGTGATTTTTGAGACAACTGAACATGCAGTTCAGGCTAGCCTCAAACTTACTGTGTAGCCCAGGCAGGCCTTGAACTCATGACAATTCTCTGTCTTAGCCTATTGAGTGCTGGGATCTCAGGCATATGTCATTACACAGCTTCCTCAGTTATTGATGTCCCTGAGGTAACACTTTCCCTAGCACCAAGGGAAGGTGGCATCTGAGCAGTGCTACGCTGGTAAGCCAGCTGGCAGGGTAATAAAGACCTTTGACTTTCCATGTTCTCCTGTCTGTGGTATAGGTTGTTTCATCGTGTTCAATTGCCAGTGACAGCACAATGTTTCTAAATGTGAGGTTGAGCAGAGATGCGCATGATGGGCTGGGGACTGCCTATCTGTGCTGACTCCAACATGCTGCTGCTACTCACAGCCTCCCATGAACAAGAGTGCCCCAGCCCAGGCCCTGGGGTGGTTACCTGGGCAGCAACCATGTGCTCTGCATCCTCCTTTTTGCTGGTCGCAGGGTAGAAGACGATGTTGTCAATGGTCTGTATCAGCTCCAGCTGAACCACACACTTGATGAGGAGGCTGGCCAACAGTTTCTGATCTACATTAGATGATAAAGATTAACCCTGACAATGACTCAGCACTCTTCACTGAGCTCCTCCTGTGTGCCCAGAACACTTCTCGGTGCTGTGGCATGTCAACAAATGAAAACCCTGTCCCCCACTCCCACAGTACTGGAGATAATAGCTAAGACCTAAGAGTGATTGATATCTGCTGGCATAACAGGGTAGAGAGAGGAACCATCAGGGTTCGGTTGCTAGTTTAAGCAAAATGCCAAGAAATATCTCTCCAAGAATGTGGTTATGAAACAATAAGAGAAGAAAAAAAGGAACGAGGTAAAGGAAGGAAACTCAAGAAAAATTGGAAAAGAAAGGAAGAAAAGAAATTGAGCAAAGATTTGAAGTTGAGAGAACTGATTGTGCGGATCCTGTGTCCTCCAACAAGTCTCATGGTCAGCCACAGCTCTCCTACACCACAGCTGTGGACTGCGCCCTCATGGCAGGTGGGCAGGCTGCCGATGCTAGCGAGCCTCTGTTCTGTGAGCAGGCACAGCTCAGTTTACGAGATCGGGGGGCTCTTCTAAGTCCGCACTTGCTGGGTCACTTCTCTTCCATCTTGGAAGTGGTGTGGCTTTCTGCATCTCCTACTTCTCATGTCTTGAGGGCACTTGCACCCACGAGGTTCTAGATGTGATCCCCACCCCTGGGCTGGGGCATGAGGAGGTGCTCTTTTACTCTATGGAGTGGTGAACCTTTGGTCACAGTTCTTTATTCTGACTCTTCCCTGCTCATATCTACAAGTTCATATCTGCCACTGAGACCGACTCCATCCACCCTGTGTCTCCAGATCTATGGCTCGCAACTCACAAGTGTTGTCCGGTTCATGGTCCACTGTGGTAAAATGATTCTCTCCCAGTGCATGAGAGACCAGAGTGCTGGAAAGGTCATATAGCTGCGGCGAGAGAAGGACGGGAACACCTGTCTTTTTAAACGTGGTGTAAAAGTCTGCAACCGTGTACCAATCCTCTATGCAGAATGTTCCAACTTTCGAGGGGCTAAGTTCAGGGGTAGAATGTCTCCCTAGCATGTGAAATCCTGGGTTAAATCTCCAGAAACACCTAAAATAGTTTTTTGTTGTTGTTGTTGCTTTTTTGTTTTTTAATTTATATGAATGTTTTGCCTGCACAGACGTCTGTGTCCCATGTGCATTCCTGGTACCCAAGGAGGCCAGAAGAGGGTATCAGATCCCCTGGAGCTGGAGTTACAGAAGGTTATGAACCTCCATGTAGAACTGGAACCAAATTCAGGTCCTCTATAAGAACAGTCAGTGCTCTTAACTGCTGAGCCATGTCTCCAGCCCCCTAATTGAACTTTAATTTTAAGAAATACAAAGTCAGCTAGGTGTGCTGGCATACAACTTTAATTCCAGCACTCAGGAGGCAGAGGTAGGCGGAGCTCTAAAAGCAAGCTTCAGAGAACTTGTCTCAAACAAACAAAAAATATAGTGAAGTTGTAGCTGGTGTTAGTAAAAAACCAAACTATATAGCCAGGTATGATGGCCATATCCTGGAGGCCGAAGCAGGAGTCCCGAGGATTCCAAGTTTTAGACCAGCTGGACTAAAGTTAGATAGTGGTTCACAATACAAACACAAACAGAATTGTGCAAACATTTTGGGCTCAGAAGGGAGGTTGAGTTGGAAAGGCAGGAGAAAGAATTTAACTGCTGACTGAGGGCAGAGCAGGGGCTCTGGTCCCAAATACAGACATCTTGTTGCCGAGTGAGTCTCCTATTGAGAGGAATTTATACTTGACCCCGTCCACCTAATGAGCTGCTCTAGAGGTGATGACAAATCAGACTCTTCTCCCCTGGCTGTGAGCAGTTACCAAAGGACAGGACCTCAGTCCCAGGGGCCTTCTGAGTGGATTGCAAGGTTACTTTCATCCTTTCAGAAGATAACGGGGTCACATACTGTCTTGTCCTACTGTGCTGCTTCAGAAGTTCAGTCAGCGTTTACTTCAGAGTCTGACATGTGGAGGAGGGGGTGGGACTGCTCTGGAGATAAGTGATGGGGACACCACTTCAGACGGAACAGCACACTTTGAAGTGCCAAAGCATGTCTGGCCCTGTCTACCACATCCTGTCATTCAGATGCAAAGCAGCATTCTTCAAAGGCCAGCAGAAGGACTGATGAATTCACACACAGAACAGGACAGTGCCTGGCACATAAACAGGGTCCTATGGTGCAGCCCTGGATGGCCTGGAACTATCTATGTAGATCAGGATAGGAGCTTCAAACCCAGAGATCCACCTGCTAGGATTAAAGGCATGTGTTACCATGCCCAACATCACATTTCAGGTTTTTTTTTTTTTTTTTTTTTTTTTAAGATTTATTTATTTTATGTGTGGGTGTTATGTCTACAAGTAATTCTACACACCAGAAGAGGGAATTGGATCCCATAGGACTACAGTTATAGACAGTTGTGAGCCACCATGTGGGTACTGGGAACAGAACCTACGTCCTCTGCAAGAACAGCCAGTGTTCACTGAGCCATCTCTCCAGCCCACATTCCAGTTTTTCTTTTTTTTTTTTTTAAACTTATTTTTATGTGCATTGGTGTTTTGCCTGCATGTATGTCTGTACGAGGGTGTCAGATCTTGGAGTTACAGACAGTTGTTAGCTGCCATATGGGTGCTGGGAATTGAACCCGGGTCCTCTGGAAGAGCAGTTAGTGTGCTCTTAACCACTGAGCCATCTCTCCAACCCCACACTCCAGTTCTTAAAGCTACTTTTCAAAATAAAAGAGTAAAACACCACATGAACAACACTAAGAGACAAACCAAAGAAGTAACTGGAATTGATTTGCAGAACACCCACAGCCCCGGGTGGGTGTGACAGACACAGAGCAGGCTCTCACAGACATGGAAAAAGGCTCCAGTTAATCATAATTAAGCAGAAAATAATTCCAGAGACATAGAATTTTACTGAGGTATTCCCAAAGATCATGCAACCAGGAGCAACCTTAACAGATGGCAATCTGGGAACATCCATCAAAACACCAAATGCTCTTCTTACCCTCTAACCCCACCGCTAGTTAATTTCTAGGAATTTTCTAATGACGTGTATTAAAATATGTCATGCAGAACAGTACACAAGGGTAACAGTCACAAATGAAGTAATAATAAAACAATAAGTATCCATTATTAAGATCCACTTCAACAAAAATGCATCTATATATTAGGGTAACAGACAACAGTATGAAAGAATGTGAAAACTGTGTACTGACAGTGAATGAGGCATTAAGTGCAAAGGGAGTACTGCACATACTGTCCTGTACTGGCTTAAGGAGAGAGGGCACACGTGTGCAGGTACACGTGTGAATGTATATGTGCATCTATTTGTAGGCATATGGATAAAATGACTTGAGAGAGGCTTGATGGAGCCTGGCAACACCGTGGTACAGGAGAGAGGAGGAGCAGGGAGAGCAGTATCCTGTTGGTACTTCTGTGCTTTCCAAATATCTGAGTCACATAAATGTGTTGTCCAGTTAAAATAAATACATGGAAACACACCCAGAACAAAAGAGCTCTTACTTGCATATGGTGCACCCTTCCAGCTGTCGTCCGTGGGGTTGGAGAACTGGCTCTGTCCTCTCTCAGAGGCATTCCTGTCTATGCTACTTAAAGACTGGCGGTCCAGGTCCACATCCTGATGTAAACCAGAAAAAAAAAAAAAAAAAAAAAAAAAAAAAATTTTTGCTTTTTTTTGGTGTCCAGCCCAGACGTGACTCTTAACACCAATGGCTCACGCTAAATTTAGTTAAAATCTCACACTCTCCTGTTTAAAGTCAAGACATTTCTCTACACATTATGATGATGAGTGTGACAGATTTTTAATTAGGTCAAGTTCAAAAATAAACCAGCAATGTTGTAACTACTGATAGTAAGATGAATATTTAAAGACAGAATTAAAAAATGAGAGGCCGCCGGGCGGTGGTGGCGCACGCCTTTAATCCCAGCACTCGGGAGGCAGAGGCAGGCGGATCTCTATGAGTTCGAGGCCAGCCTGGTCTCCCAAGCGAGTTCCAGGAAAGGCGCAAAAAGCTACACAGAGAAACCCTGTCTCGAAAAACCAAAAAAAAAAAAAAAAAAAGAGAGGCCAACAAGATGGCCCAGCAGGTAAAAATGCTTGTTGCTGAACCTCACGACCCAAATCTGATCCCCAAGACTCATGTGATGGAAGCAAAGGACTGACTCCTACAAGGTTTCTTTTTCACCTCCACACGTGTGCCACAGCAGACAAGTATCCCGCCCCCCCACTCCACACACACAGAAGGAGGGGAAGCAGAATTCAAAAAGAAGAAAATGCTTATATTTATTTTAGGTTTTTGGAGACAAGGTCCCTTTATGAAGTCCTGGTCTAATATACAGCCCTGGAGCTCACTATATAGACAAGGCTGGGTTTGAACTCACAGAGATCCAGCTGCCTCTGCCTCCTGAATGCTGGGATTAAAGGCGAGCACCACCATACCAGCAAACCCAGAAAATGTTTAAATACCATGCTTTACTTTAAACTGAATAAACTCTTGGGACAGTGAGATAGCTCAGCAGGTAAAAGCACTTGCCACTATGTCTAATGTTCAATCCCTGGAGTCCACATGGTGAAGCTGAGAAGCACTCCTCTGAGTAGTCTTTTGACCTACACACACACACACACACACACACACACACACACACACACACACAATTTAAAACAAGAATCTAAAAATAAAAATTGAATAAAGTTTGACTCCATCCATCTTCATGTTTAAGGCCCAAATCCTTTAAAAATCTAATGTTCTTAGTGTTATTTGGGAATGCAAATGAATAATTCTCAAATTCACATATCTTCCTGAAGTAGTAAAACAAAGAATTTTTTTTGTTTGCTTGTTTTTGTTTTTTTGAAACAGGGTTTCGGGGTTGGGGATTTAGCTCAGTGGTAAAGCGCTTGCCTAGCAAGCACAAGGCCCTGGGTTCGGGCCTCAGCTCCGGAAAAAAAAAAGAAACAGGTTTCTCTGTGTAGCCCTGGCTAAGTAAACAACGAGCTGTTCAAGGAACTCAGCAGAGAGCTGGTCCCAGAAGGAACAAACTTTCAGTAATGTGCAGCTCCTGAGAAGACGATTCTCAAAAAGACACAGAAACATGCTCACAAGGCTTTGTGTCCATCTATCTTCATTTTACCTGAGTGCAAGTCCATGGCATGTGCAGACACAAAGGACAAGAATTGCACATGGTGACTTTCACTGCAGAAGCAGCCTTGTTTAAGAAAATACTTTCCTGTACTTTGTAGGAAATGATAAAGGCCTAGTTAATTCTTGGGGGGATGAGGCAGAGGGGCACACTATGTATTCCCTGGCTGGTCTGGAAGTCAGAGAGACCTGCCTGCTTCTGCCTTGAGCACAGGGATCAAAGGTGTGCACTATCACACCAGGCAGGTATGTCAATAGTGATCTTGTGAACTTTTTCACTCCCATAAGAAAACTACAAACTATATAGACTGACTGATGTCGTATGATATTTTCTGTTATGACAAATAAAGTTTGCCTGGAGAGATTTGATCCCAGCACATGGAAGGCTCCATGCCTTTAATCTCAGCACTAGGGAGGTAGAGACAGGAATATAAGGCATTCATAGAGAAAGGATCCCCCATGCAGTCTGAGATTTCGTAGAGGTAAGAAGTCTCTCTAGTGGCTGGCTGCTCTGCTGCTCTGATTTCCAGGCAAACTTTATTTGTCAGAACACAAACAAAATATCATATAACAGACTGGTGTTTTAAATTATATTTTACTTGCTTATTTTATGTGTTGGGGTGGGATAGGAAGGGGTCGTGTGTGCCATGGTGTGCCTGTTGGGGTCAGAGGACCATGTGGGTCTAGGGCACTGAACTCGGGCCATTAGTCTTGGCAGCAAGGGCCTTACCTATTGGGTCACCTTGTTAGCCTAGGCTGACTAATCTTATTAAGACATGAAGAGAGAATAAAAGAGCCTACCAAATGTTTATCTGATGACTCTTCTTCCATTCCCGCAGGTCTCCATGTCAGCAAACTTAAGGGAGCAGGAAACAAGGTAAAGATCAGTATAAATTGCACCCAGGAGCCTGGCAATGTTCCCTGAACACACGAACACAGTACACAGTAACGGCCTTAGCACTTACACATGTGGAATGGTGGTTTTGAAAATGTCCAACATGCAATTGCAGGTTTCGTCCCAAACAGCAGGGCTGAACTTCTCTCCATTGGATATGACGAGGTTCTCTAAGCAATTAGTGCCTGATCGCGCCAACTGCTCATTATCTGCAAATTCAACAGCATCTGCCATTAAACTTTAACTGCTGTCCTGACCAAACCAAATGGGATCCAGGTCTGATGGATCCACGGTCTTTATCTGATATTGTGAGGTGAGGATTGTAGCTGGAGGTCTGTAGGCTTTGATGAAACCAGGCTATAGAGAGTCATATATTACAGCTGAAGTCACAATTTGTGAAGAGACACAAATTGGGGCTGGAGAGACAGCTCAGAGGTTAAGAGCACTGGCTGCTCTTCCAGAGGATCTGGGTTCAATTCCCAGCACCCACATGATCACTCACAACTACTGTAACTCCTACCCAAGGGATTCCTCTTCTGGCCTTCATGGACATTTGGCACACACATGGTGCACAGACATGCATGCAGGTAGAACACCCATGCACATAAAATTTAAAAAATTTAAAAATGCGTATTTTTAAAGAAACACAGTGATTCAGTCAGTTTTGCTAGTAGGGGTGGAGAAAGATCAGAGTTTTGTTACTTTAATTAACTGGCTCACAAACAGGAAATGGCTGAAGATACAGAAAAATCATGTTTCTGATTTAATCACTAACAACATTTCCAATTTTTGCCATCAAAATAATATAGCTGTTTGCTGCTTAATTAAAAATGGGAGTCACTTTTCAAAAATCTTAACTGAATTAAACTTTGCCCTAGCCAAAACGGTATACACAAACATGAACACATAACTACTCAAACAAAAGGATGTCCACTGATGAAGCTGTTGATCTTGACTCTAAAAGTACTTTTAAAAATACTGTACTATAAAAAATTATAGTTAAGCCGGGCGTTGGTGGCGCACGCCTTTAATCCCAGCACTCGGGAGGCAGAGGCAGGCGGATCTCTGTGAGTTCGAGGCCAGCCTGGGCTACCAAGTGAGCTCCAGGAAAGGCGAAAAATACAAAAAAAAAACACCTCTCTAAAAAAAAAAAAAAAAAAAAAAAAAAAAAAAAAAATTATAGTCATATAAAACTTGAAAGTACAAAAGTACATCTCATCTGTTAAAACAAAAACAATGAAATCCATCTTTAAAAATATGCTTTATAAACCAACCTGGGAAGAGACTAATGGATTAAACTGCACATAGTATCCCTTGGCATTACATCTCTGCTTTCACAGACAGAAAATTAATTTTCATTAGACTCTGTAAGAGGAACGTTACCCCCCCCCCCCCGACTTAATGAATACCTTGTTTCACGCACCACTGCAGTTGTGCAAACACATCAGAGAGAAGCACTTCATTCAAAGCCTCGTAGAACTGGGTGAATACGTCACAAATAGCATAGAGTGCGTGATTGCAGGTGGTTGTCATCCACTCTGACTTCTGGGGGGAAGAAAGAAAAAGATGGATCTTCACAACCAACCTCTCTGTAGTGAGATGGCTATTCTTGTAGCTAGAACATCGTTTAGCAGCAAATATCAACATCTTAAAACTGTCTACATCCACTCACTCAGAACCACTACCTACAGAAATAGTCAGATGTGTAAGCAAATGTTTACCGAGGAAGATGGTCATTACCATGACATTCACCCTCTGAAAACAGCATGATCGGGGAGTGCCTGTCTGGTCCGCGCTGTCCCCACCTGTCACTTCACTGAGTTCTTAGGGCCCAGGAGATAGGACAAAACAACAAAGATGAGCAGCCAGGAGCCTGCAGTGCTGACAGTGTCCAGGGCTAGGTGGGCAAACCACGAGTTACTCCTCCCCTTTTCCCTGGAAAGGGATGCCCCAGGACTAGCTGACACTGGCCTAGGAGGGACAGTCTATCTGTCCACTTGTGTTTTCAAACCCCTGTTATTTGGCCACACAATCCCAGTAAGGCCAGCAGGCTTCAGGCCCCATCACACCCACTCGTAGCAATGCTGTAGCTATCACCCACCTCTGACTGCTGCTCAGGGAGTTTCATGTTGTCAAAAATTCGAAACACGATTCTGAAAAGGTCCTGCCACCAGTGCTTTGCAAAGGTGTGGCCATAGCTCTTCATGATCTCAAACATGACGGTGAGTCCTCTGGGGGAAAAGCAAAGGAGAGCAGGCAGGGAAGAAAACACCAAGACCAAGATGTAGGAGGGAAGGAAGCGGGGGACAAGAAGCTGGCTCATTTTAGTGATGCCCTGGGGATCCGTTACCTTGTGCGCACATCTAACTTGCATCTGTTAATGATGCAGGAGAGCTCAAACAGGATGGGAAACCAGCCTCTGACCCAAACTCTGTCACCAGGAGCCACATTCATGTCATCGCTTGTGTATTCTTGCAGTACCTGCAATGAAAACCCTTTCTCAGATGTAGCCTAAGCAAGCAGTAGGGATCAGAAAGGCAACCACACAAAGACTGAGGCTCCAGACAACCTCTGTTCCTCAAATTCTCTCTTCAGCAGCATAGAAGGGGAAAATACCAGAGCCTGAGACACTGATCTGCCCACTAGAGGTGTTATCCCCCGGAACCTACAGACCTGAGTAAGGAAGCTCACCAGAGCCCTGGGGCAGAGTGTTACATTGAGAACTGTGCTAAAGACCAAAGGCTGCTAACCAAGTGCCCAGAATCCCGTGTCCAGAACATCACTACAAGACACAGTGCTCAACAGCAGCCGCTGCTGGTTACTCAGTGCTCGCTATGTGCCATTTACTGACGAGCTGCCGGGCACAGACACGGACACCCAAGAGGCTGCTGCACAGGGTCAGGTAGCCAGGGCCTTGCAGGCTTTCCACAGCCTGGTGCAAAGCTGCACTTCAACGGGGTCTGCAAGCACTCCTGAAGTGGGGTTGGAGTTGTCTTATCAACACTGATTACGGAACATGAGGCAATTTCCCTCTGCACTTCAGTGAAGGATGTAAGGACTCATCCGACCCGACCTTCCTTTGGGAGCAGGAGTGTACGTGGTGCAAGTGGAACCCAGAGCCTTGTGCACGTTAAGCACACACTCTACCACCGAGCTCCATTCCCAACCCTCACTGGGGATTCTAAACTGTGCTTTCTCAAGTGTGTCAGTTTTTAAAACGAGAAAGTTGACTTGAGCCATGAGTGAACACACAGAAAATGCCCAGACCATGCCTGGCAGATCTAAGTGACCAGGAAACACTGGGTCTCGATGTCACCGCATCACAAGAAGCTGTTACAGGGCCAGCTACCTCACCAGGTAGACTCTTCTCAAGACTGTGAAGAATATTTAAGGTTTGTATAGATCATTGTAGCTAACTGGGCATGTTTCCCTCATTTTAATTCTTTGAAACTGTTTAAGTTGTTTACAAGTCTCCTGCAGAAAGATGAAACATATCAGAAAACCCAGACACCTTCAGAAGCAAACAAAAGGTGGCTATTATTGAAGAGGGTGGTGGTAGGGATGGGCCCTGTGCATGCAAAACTCTGCCACTAACTTCCATCCCCAGTCTACAGACATAATGTGGAACTGTGATTTCTCAAGCATGTCATAGTGGCCAAAATGTCAATTCTTAAAAGGGAGACTTGTTTTCTTTCTTGTTTTTGAGAAAAGGTCTATGTAGCCCTGGCTGTCCTGGAACTCACTATGTAGACCAGACTGGCCTTGAACTCACAGAGATCCACTTGCTTCTGCCTCCTGCATGCTGGGATTAAAGGCACGTGTCACCACTCCTGGACTTGTTTTCTGAAAGCTCAATTTTTAAATTTTATTTCTTTATTTGTTTTGTTTCTTGAATAGGGTTTCTCTGTGTAGCCTTGGCTGTCCTGGAACTCTCTCTGTAGACCAGGCTGGCCTCGAACTCAGAGATTCATCTGCCTCTGCCTCCCAAGTGCTGGGATTAAAGGTTTGTACCACCACTGCCTGGAAAAGATCTATTTTTTAACATTAAGTGTATTTATGTGGGAGTGTGCACATGAGCATGGGCTTGCAGAGGCCAGAAAGTGTCTGGCCTCTAGAGCTGGAGTTACAGGCAGTTTTGAGCTGTACTGTGTGGGTCCTGGAACCAAACTCTGGTCCTCTGAAGGGCAGGCAAATGCTCTCAGCACTACGACATCTCCTCAAACCAACTGTTTTCTTTCATAAGAAACATTTAGCTTCTTGACCTTTCTGTCTAAACACGATAGCTAGCATACTGTTACCTTCTAGGAAGGTAGTCTGTGGAAGAAAGCTCAGTATGAACAACTGCCAAGTATGATGTGAGTACCTGGAATCCCAGCACTCAGCAGGCCGAGGCAGGAGGACTGCCTTAAGTTCAAGGCCAGCCTGGGCTACATAGTAAGTTCCACATTAGCTTGGGGTACACAGCAAGATAGTGTTTCAAAAAACAGGAAAATTTGCTTATCTAGCTTATGTCTATAAGCATAAGTTTTGAAAGCAGAGGCAGGAGGATTATCATAAGTACAAGGCCTGACTGAGCTGCATAGTGAGATGTCATCTTTCTTTTTTAATAAATTATCTATTTTTATTTCATGTGCATTGGTGTTTTGCCTCCCTGTATGTCTGTATGAGGGTGTCAGAACCCTGAAACTGGAGTTACAGATAGTTGTGAGCTGCCTTGTGGGTAATGGGAATTGAACCTGGGTCCTCTGAAAGAGCAGCAGTGCTCCTGAGATGCTGCCTTTAAAATGCCAAAAAGCAGCTGGGCAGTGGTGGCGCACGCCTTTAATCCCAGCACTCGGGAGGCAGAGGCAGGCGGATCTCTGTGAGTTTGAGGCCAGCCTGGGCTACAGAGTGAGTTCCAGGACAGGCGCAAAGCTACACAGAGAAACCCTGTCTCGAAAAACAAAATAAATAAATAAATAAATAAAATGCCAAAAACGGGGGTGGAGACTGGCAAGAGGGCTCAGTGTTAAAGGACCAGTGAATAAGTCTGACAGCTATCATTGTTAAAAAAAAACCTTCACGGGAGACTGGAGAGCTGGCTCAGAGGTTAAGAGTACCGACTGCTCTTCCAGAGGCCCTGAGTTCAACTCCCAGCACCCACATGGTGGCTCACAACCATCTGTAATGAGATCTGGTGCCCTCTTCCATATACATAATAAATAAATAAATCTTTAAAAAAAAAAAAAACAACCTTCACTATGAATAAAATAAATGCCAATATGCTCATGTATACACAATAAGGAAAAGTAACACTATGGCAGCAGTCTGAAATGGACACACATTTCTCTTCTTTTTATCCTTCAAGACAGGGTTTGTCCTGGAACTCGCTCTGTACATCAAGCTGGCCTTGAACTCAGAGATCCACCTGCCTCTGCCTCCTGAGTGCTGGGATTAATGGCGTGGGCCATTATGTCAAGCCTTGGACACACTTTTCTAACACACTGGTGGGAACAGCTTTGTCAGCAGCAAAGGTCCTGCCCACAGAAACAAGGATGGGAGACACACCCGAGGCCTCTCTGAGACATATTTCCCACAGAAGCGGATGAGCCGGATGGCCTCCATGCTGGTGTCAGGGAAAGCGGCATTGCAGGCAAACTCCGACAAGCATTTCACAGCGTCCTGGAAGGAGTCGATGGCTGCAGGGAAGTGGTGCTGGAAAATGGTTGCTGGGGAGACATAAGGCAGCAGGGTTTGGAAACGGAGGTCAGAGACAACTGCCTTCATGCAGCAGGGCCTCTGGAGAAGGCTTTTCATAGCTGCTCTACTTTTTCTGGGCCTCAATTTCTTTGACAAAATGGAGGAAACAAAGTTACTCATTGTAGTTCTGTTTACAATGTCCACAGCACAAACATGAAACACGGGAAATAAGAGCTTCCTGTGAGCCTGTCATGTTCTAGTCAACCAGTGACCCTGAGCCTTGTTTTGGCTGTGTTCTTGATACCTTGTGTAGCAGGTACTGTTAAAGCATCAACCTGAAACCTACAACCCACAGCACCATGACTCCTGCCAATGGCAAGCTTGTCTCTCTGTACAGGACAGACACATCACTGAACACTCAGGACTCAGCACCACGCTCCAGGCCATTTTCAAAGTGAAGTCACCAACAGAAAGCACGAAAAGGTGAAAACTGGCACTTGGCAGACTGCAGAAAGGACCCCCGCTTGCCGTGATGAGAGCTCCACCTTGTTCTAGCTCAGCTCAGCGTGTGTCTTGGGTGACTTGGATTTTCTGCTGCTCCCCATACCCATGTGTTAGCAAAAGACCACAAAAGCAGTGAGAGAAGGGCCGGGGGTTAGGTCTACACTGTAGTGAGCCAGCAGCTTCAGACATGGGACTTGCAAGGATTGAGAACTGGCTGTATCTCCTTCACTGGGCTGCTGTGAGGATGAAAACATGCTTCTAACCCTGCCCAGCATGTTTATCCCAACACAGCAGAACTAGACCAAGGAAGCCCCTATAACAGTAACATGGACAGCTAAGAAGGGGTCACCTGCTAGACTTCAAGAAGGATGTCAGAGGGGAGGGAACTGAGACACTTACAGACGATGTGGCCTGTGGTTTGGAAGGCCAGTTCCACAATGTTCCCATCGTGGTCAGAGGCTGCCTGGTGGAACACAGCAAAGATGTTCTTCCAGCCCGAGCGGATGTTGGCTGCCTGGGAGCTCACCATCTGGGCGATGCAGCGGATCACCATGTCCCGGATGGTCGGGGACCTGGGCAAGAGGTGGAGGATGGGAAGGCAGACACATGCTGCCCTTTCCAGTAGCACATTAGAAAATCATGTTTTAGAGTAATGCATATTCGATCAGGCTCAGCTTCTCCTCCTACCCACTGTGGAATTAGAGTGATCAACCTGCAATCACAGAACCATAAGGTCAAGAAGAAAGTGCTATTTGAGTGTCCAGCAGAAGCAAGGAATGGAACCAGAGTTGGGACTGCCTATCTCTGACATTGTTCATTGACAATGCACAGCCTGCGGGAAGAAGCAGGCTGCATAGGCCTGTGTTCACTGACCACATGGCAGCCATTCAGAGAAGGCAGAGAGAAAGCCCAAAGAGTAACGATGCAACCTGCAGCAAAGAAGGGCTGATGCCTACTGAGCCAATTTCAAAATGGAAAACAGAATTCCTGGGTTCTTGTCACATAAATTTTCAAACTTATTGGAGATGTAGACATGTACACACACACATGCACATGTACACATATCAGTGTGTACATGTGGGAGGATGCATGCTGGGGATTGAAACAGGACTGCAGACATTCTAAGCAGAGACTAAACTAATCCCAAGCCCTTGGACTATGTGTTGATTAAAGGAGTTTTTACCAGTTGTTCAACCTACCACCAAGAAGAGAGGAAGAAATCCATCATGTGGTTAGTGGTGGGAGAGACTTTCAGACAGCGACAGGGAACGTGACCAAGGGTCTTCACAATAATGTGCATTACCTATTTTTCTTCATAATGTGCTCAAATGGCCTCAGAAAATCCTTCTGAAATCGGAAGTTGGCTAACTCTCCCTTCTCCAGAAACTTCATGGAGAGTTGCCGCAGTGAATCAACAGCAAAGATGGCCACATCTTCATTGGGGTTACAGCCAACCTAGTGGAACAGGAAGTGAAAAGCAGGTTCAGTGAACAGTTGTGGATGTGGGGCTCTACATCAGAGGCAGGCAGCCAGCTGCAGACAATCTGGGAGGCACATCCTGAGACAGAAGAGGCTACTTCTTGGCTGACACCTATCAAATGTCGAGTGTCCCAATGAAAGACCAGCAAGTCTCCAGCCTCTTTCCTGGGCTGAGATTACAGGTGTGCACGACATTCTGGCATGCGATCATTCTTTTTTCCCTTTTAAGTATTTATGTATTTTTGGTATGTATATAGTATATGTATACATGTGTGTAGGGTCATGTGTAGTGCATGTGGTGAGATGTTGACATTGGGTATCTTTCTCTATTGTTTTCTACCTTACTGTGTGAGAAAAGGTTGCTCACCAACCCTGAGCCCACCAATTGGCTAGAACAGCTGTCTCTGCCACCACGTGGGGTTACAGATGTGTACTGCCTAGTCCAGCTTTTATGTGTGCTGCTTAAATTGCTAAATGGACACAATATATTACCACATATGTGGGTTCTAGGGATCAAACTCAGGTATTCATGCTTGCATAGCAGGACTTTGGAGACTGAGTCACATCCCCAGTCCTCTGACTAGAATGAAATGCTGAGTAGAGAAATGAAGCCATGCCTGGCTTACTCCAGCAGCTATCTGTTTAAGAGTGGTTGTTTGTTCTGGATGTCTTTGGCTTGTCTCTGACTTACAAACAAATGAGTTTTCCAACAAGGTTTTGAAAAAGGAGTGGCAATGGGGCCCTTGTATAAGACATTCTGACACTGAACAGTGTGTGACCACGGCTCTACTGTAGGTCAGTAGGAGGGGACTGCAGGGTTTCCCATGCCTCCAAGCACCAGCAGGTGTGTCCAGCTACTATAATGACATTTGTGGTATTGGCCTGTCCTGAATGTGGGGCTATTTTTAAAACACAGTGGCAACACTATGCACAGGTTGTCTGCACATGGTGGTGCATGCCTTTAATTCCAGCACTCGGGAGACAGAGGTGGGCAGATATCTGTGAGTTGAAGGCCAACCTGGTCTACATAGTGAGTTCGAGGACATTCAGAGCTACACAGTGAGACTCTGTCTCAAAAGACCTTAAAAAAAAAAGAAAAGAAAAAAAAGAAAGGGTCATATCCAGGCTGGCCTAGAACTTGCTCTATAGCCAAGGATGACCATCAACTCCATGCTGGATTAAAGGCATGCACTACTATGTGCTATTTGTGCAATGCTGGGTACTGAACCCAGGGCTCTATGCATGGTGGGCAAGCACTCTACCACCTGAGCTACAATCCCAGCCATGGGTATGGGATAGGAAAGTATTTTCATACTATCGGACTTTTAATTCATTCTACATGAGTCCTCTCCAAACGTAAGTACATTATCCCTATCAAGCTGTCCTTGGATTCATAGGGAAAAATGAATTGATAGCAAGCCTCCCAAATGGGGCCGACTCTTCCCATTCCTTCCTTTTGGAACAGTGCCTGCTTTCTGTCAGCTGCTGCTGAGCAGTCTGTAGATGGAGCAGTTACCTTGTTGAAATGCTCTCCAATGACATGCCATATCCGAGACCACTGCAGCCGGATCCGGCTCATGTTGTAGTAAGATATCTCCACAATCTTCTGCAGGCTGAACATCCGGGGATGGTGGGGGGAAGCCAGCTCATCCATGGACACAGCACACAGCCAGCGGACAAAGTCAACTGCAGGACGGGGACAGCAACACATGGGAAGCCCCGTTAGTGACATTCACACAATCATAACAGGAGGCACATATGGTTCTCACAAAAGTCAGATACATACCTATTGCATTTCCATCCAGTCTGGTAGAACCGGTAAAAATTCTAGGGAGGAAATTGAAATTTCTCAAGTACTCAAAAAGGAAGAGAGAAAACATTAACAGTTAAACAGATTAGAAGTCACCACACCCAGAAGCTAATAAATGACGCCAGGGGTAGGTGGTGGAGTGTCAATGGAGAACAAAATCATTACCTGTCCACTGCAACAACCACGCTCTGTGAGCTGGTTTCACCAACAGACTCCTGGAAGCTGGCCATCTGTCTTTTATCTACGCCACCACTCACCAAATTACCTAAAACACAATGCACAAAATCAGCAGGGCTCCAAACACAGCCCAGTATTTAGAACAAAGTACTCAGGCTGAGCCCAGCGGTGCACACCTGTATTCCTAGCTCTCAGGTGGCAGAGGCATGAGGATCAGAAGTTCAAGGCCAGCTTCTGCTACATAGTAAGTTTGAGGCCAGAATTGGACACAGGAAACTGCTTCAAAAAAGCAAAGCAAACAAACAACAGGAAACACCCTTTGCCTCAAGCAAATACAAAGGACATAAATGAGAACAGGGATGCAAGTGGAACAAAACTAAGAACAGACAGCTCCACCGCTGACAGAGTAACATTTGGGTTGAAATGCATCCTTGCTATAGGCTCTTGCTTGTAGATGTCTCCCAGCACTTAGGAAAACAAGCAGGTAGATAGCCAAGGGCTCTTCTGCTGCACACTGGTGGGCTGTGCAGGGTTTCACTGCAGTCATCCTCCAGAGCAAACCAGAAGCAGGTGCTGTCACGGCCCTTCCCCAGAGCTTGAACTGGACTGGCTGCACTGTGCCACTCCAGTGTATTTGGACTCAGCAGCCCTCACATCACTGGATCATTATGAGGATCAAATGAGCTAAAACATATAAACTGGGTTCTAAGAACGTGGCCTGGCACATCTGCTTGCCATATGGACTAATGTAATCATTACATAGCTGACCAGAGGCTGTCAACCCACAGCAGAGATGGGAACAACCGTCTACTCTAAGAACATGGAAGAAATATAGTCAGGGTCTAGCCTCTCCCAAGTAGAGACACAGACAGAACAGTGAAGCCCCTACTGCAGGGGGACCCAGCATGGCCCCAGGTGGAGAAGGAACAGGAAAGCACCCTGCTTAGCTGGGAAACCAGATACTTTACTCAACTCAATCACAAGGCAGTAAAGCAGCATGCCCATGGAATTCATATACATGGCTTCAGCTGCACAGGAAGGAAGAGTGAATACAGAACAATCCTGATGTGACAGGAAGAGCTTCATCACTGTTAACTTGTCAATTTGTGCTGGCCAGCTGGGCCTGGTATCTTACCGAGGCCAAGACCCAGGAATTCTTCTCCTGCCAATGTGTGGCCCTTCAGGCTCCCTTCTCTTTCCCGCCCGGAGCCAGACAGGTAGCGAGTCTTCACCCCAGTTCCTATCAGCTGAGCGAGCTCCAGCTGGCTGATGCATTTCAAGATCTAAGAAGGGGTGAGAAGTGAAGCCTTGCTTTACAGCCAGAAAGAGGATACCTCAGTTCACTCAGTCTCTGTGTTTCCTGGAACATGCTGTTTTTCACACTAAGAATAAAACCTAGGCCCTTCAGATGGCTTCCCTCAAGGTCGGAATGGCTGGCTAGGCAGTAGTAAGGGTCCTGTCTACACAACTATGATTGTGGGCTTTAAAAACATACTGGTATACACCATTGTTTCCTAATATTAAAAAGCAAACAAACAGGCTGGGCATGGTGGCATATGCCCTTAATCCCAGCACTTGGGAGGCAGAGGCAAGTAGATCTCAGTGAGTTTGAGGCTAGCCTGGTCTACAAAGCAAGTTCCAGGACAGCCAGGCTGTGACACAGAGAAACCCTGTCTCAACCCCACCCCCCAGCCCCAAAACAGTGCAAACAAACAGTCGGCAGTGGTGGCTCAGGCCTTTAATCCCAGCACTCGGGAGGCAGAGGCAGATAGATCTCTGTGAGTTCAAGACCGGCCTGGTTTACAGAGCAAGTTCCAGGATAGCCAGGGCTACACAGGGAAACCTTGTCTCCAAAAAAAAAAAAAAAAAAAAACCAGAAGAATTGGTACAGTGAGGTTACATACATGCTCAGAAACACATCTGTATGTGTGTATGTGTAAACTTTGGCTGAAGCAGGGCTCTATTTCCTATGAAACTCAACCCATGTGGTCGGGTCTAGCTCCTGCTCCCCATCCTGTCCACTCTTTTCCTCAGACACTGCACAGAGCCTCCCTGGCTTCTACACTGTTCCTTTATCTTGCCATCTCAGTCTTGTCCTGGGGTCTTTGCAATTCTGTTCTTCATGTCTTGAATGATACTTCTCCCAGCTCATTCCTTCAGCTATGACCAGATGTGTGCCTCCTACCAGGAAAACTTCCTTAAAACTCTCCTGATCACACTCCCCTACCTCCCCAAGTTGCACTCATTGCTGTCTGTCATTATGCCATGTGTTTACTGATTGTTCTCTGCCGTCAGTGTCAAGAGGACATGAGCCGGGCAGTGGTGGCGCACGCCTTTAATCCCAGCACTCAGGAGGCAGAGCCAGGCAGATCTCTGTGAGTTCAAGGCCAGCCTGGGCTACAGAGTGAGTTCCAGGACAGGCTCCAAAGCTACACAGAGAAACCCTGTCTTGAAAAACAAAAACAAACAAAACAAAACAAAAAACCAAAAAAAAAAAGAGGACATGAACTCTGTCTTCATGGGCAACTTTCAGACTCATGAGGTAAAGGAAGGCTTAACTTTACCAACAACAGAACTGAGCAGAAGAGAAAAAGAATTAAGAGGCCAAGAGTCATCCTGAGAAAAAGCAGGGATGCATACCTCATGCCAAGAGTTGCCAAGGTAGTTGCCATCAGTGTGAGCCACGGTGATGAGTGTCTTTATGGTGTCGATGTTCTTTTGCTTCATTTCTGTGATGCTGGAGCTGGCTGTCAGCAGGGAGAAGCGAGCAAGGGCCTGAACATAGGCATCTCGTTCCAGCTGAAAGAGAAGCCCAAGAGAGCACCGTGACTTCACCCACAGTGTAGCCACTCACACAGCAGGCTGGCACAGTGAACTTCTCTGCTATTTCCAAATGCACACAGCAGGCTTTTGGCTCACCAGCCCTCCAGCCATCCCATGCTGGCATGCTTCCACTACTGGACCACTGGAGGCTCCCGGTGCACAACTACAGTTGGGAACTAGCTCGCTGTAGTGACAAATCACACGCTATCTGTCCTGTGTTCTAATCTCTCTGCTGGATGCCAAGACTGTCAAACAGATGCTAATATTTACAGTAAGCCTGTAGGATGGGTATAAATGAGGAGATAAGCAGTGCCTTTGAGTCTGGAGGGGCAACATCACCAGGCTAGAGAAGTACCAGAGTGGGCTTTGAACCTGGCTTCCAGCTTCAGAACCTCACATCTTGATACGAAAGAAAATGCCTAGAAAGATGGATGGGGACAGAAGACTGAAGCTTTCAGAAAAAAACTAGTATCAGGGCGCATTCTTACTGACCTAGAAACAAGGTGTGGAACACACACCAACCTTGTGACTGCACAACAGCTCGGAGACTGCACTGATGTGTTCAGTGTTTCAGGATTCAAACAAGGTTTACAGACACATCAATGTTGTATTCAACCATCTGCTTCCCCAGAGCAGGGTGGGAGGGAGGGAAATCATAGTAAGAATGGGTTATTAAAAAGCAGCAGCCACTGGGGGAATGCAGGAATAGCACTGAGAGCTTCCAAGCAGCTGACACACCACACACTTTACCAGGAGCTCTGCCCTCAACCAAACCCTGAGGCACGGGGCAGGTAAACATGGCAAGTGGACAAAGAGGACGTTTTGTCATTGCTAGCCGAGGAGCTGGTTTGAATCTGGACCCCGGTATTCTCCCAACTGGAACCACTGTTAGCACAAAGCCACAGGTTGCTTCTCAGTGGGAATGAATATGTAGTTTGCTAAAACACTTGGTTAACTGCAAATTCCTGTTAGTTTCAAAGCTTTCACAATCTGAAAACACACACTATGGTGTCTCTGGAGCCCCTCACTTCCACCCACCTGCATTCCAAAGATGCAGGCAATGCGGACTGCACACCTGATGCCTTCCAAACACAGGGAGGCCACCTCTGTGTCATCGCAGTTCTGCAGGCCAATGCTGTAGGCTGCCAGCAGCGGCGTCCACACCAGCTGCCAAGGAAACAAGTTTCAATAACCTCCAGAATTCAGCATGGCAAGAGCACTTCAAACAGGGGTTCTCAACCTTTCTAACACAGCGACCTGTTAATACAGTTCCTCAGGTTGTGCCGACCCTCAACCATAAAATTATTTGCATTGCTACCTCATAACTCTAATTTTGCTACTGTTAGGAATCGTAAAGTAAATAAATACCTGATAGGCAGGATCTCTGATATGCAAGCAGTGTGACAAAGTCATTTGACCACCAAAGGGGTCAAGACCCACAGGTTGAGAACCAATGGCTTAGAGGCTACTATGTCAGTCAGAGGCACAGCCAAGACACCATGTTCACTCTAACTCTGACTTCAATCCATTCCATTCGCAATATAAAGGAGCTGCTTCTAAACTATTTATTAAATAGTACATAGTGTCGGATTCCCCTGAAAATGGAGTTATAGATGGTTGCTAGGAATGGAACCTGGCCATCTGTAAGAGCAGGCAATGCACTTCATTGCTGAGCCATCTCACTAGTCCTACAGAATCAGTTCTCTACACAGCCGTTAACAATCAGAAGTTGGCATGTAGAATAAAACATGTAAGTGAGCTGGACTTGGTGTACATGCCTTTAATCCTGGTAAAATCAAGTGGATTTCTGGTGAGTCAGAGGCCAGCCTGGTCTACTGGTCTATATAACAAGTTCCAGGTCAGTCAAGGCTACATAGTAAAGCTCTGTCTTAAAAAAAAAAAAAAAAAAAAAAGTGAAGCCAGGCGGTGGTGACACATGCCTTTAATCCCAGTACTCAGGAGGCAGAGGCAGGTGGATCTCTGTGAGTTCCAGGATAGACTCCAAAGCTACACAGAGAAACCCTGTTTCGGGGAAAAAAAAAAAAAACCAAAGTGAAACAAAAACAGTTAAGAGAAAAAGGATGTTGCAAGGCCACTCAATGGGTAAAGAAGCTTCTGCCCAGCAGACGACACAAGGTTAACTCAGGGACTCACATGGTGGAAACAGACTGACACCAGTAAGCTGTGCTCTGACCTCCACAGGCAGGCTGGGGCAAACACAAATACACACTCACCATTTAAAAAATTACATTATGTATGTATGTATGTATGTATGTATGTATGTATGTATGTGTGTGTCTTTTCTAAATGTTTAAAGCAGAGACCAACTACTATCTCTTTTCTTCTACCTGAAGCTCACCTGATAGACTAACCCTGAAGCCAGTAAGGTGGGCTCACACAAAAACTGGCCTTTTAGCCAGGCGGCAGTGGCACATGCCTTTAATCCCAGCACTTGGGAGGCAGAGGCAAGTGCATCTCTGTGAGTTCAAGGCCAGCCTGGTCTACAGAACAAGATCCAGGACAGGCATCAAAACTACGCAGAGAAATCCTGTCTCAAAAAAACAGAAACAAAAAAAAAAAAAAAAAAAAAAAAAAACCAAAAAACAAAAAAACAAAAAAAAAACCTGGCCTTTTAGGGCTGGTGAGAGCGATTAGTGCGTAAGGCACTGGCTTCCAAGCCTCATGGCCTGAATTCAACCCCGGGGCCCATATGATAAAAGAAAAGCACTCACTCCTATAGGTTGTCCTCTCACCTCCCTACACTCTCCAGTGTGCATGCACACAATAAAAGTAATTTTAAAAACAAAATGGTCCTGCTGGGCGGTGGTGGTGCATGTCTTTAATCCCAGCATTCAGGAGGCAGAGGCAGGCAGATCTTTGAGTTCTAGGCCAGCCTGGTCTACACAGCTACTTCTGAAAGGGCAGCCAAGGTTACACAAAGAAACCCTGTCTCAAAACGAAAACAAAAACAAAATGGTCCCTTTATAGTGTCATGTCCTTGAACAATTATTAATTTGTTCAATCTCCATCAAACCATCCAAAACAGTTCTGTCCTCATCCCCATTTGACAGAAAATAAAAGATGTAGAGTGACCGACCTGAGCAAGGCCACATGGCTACAAAGCAGAAAGCCAAGATTCAAACCCAGACGGTAGAGAACAGAGGCCATGACTATGCTGGCACTTGCAGAAGGGACTCCCCGTTGAAGCACTCTGGTTTTCCTCTCCATTCTCTCCCACTGCAATCTCACCAGCCAATTCAGAGTAGACCAACTGCAGAATTAGGCTTGGCAACATGCTAACTTCCTAGGATACTCACTTTGAACATAGGCCTGACATGGTCCAAGTGTGTGGCGCTGGTAAATGGGGCTTTGGCATGGCTCACAGCCTCCATCAGAGCTTTGGCCGTTTTAGCCATCTGTTCCATTTCCATATTGTACAGCAGTCGCCGCTGCTTTTCACTAGCTACGTCTGCAAAGAAGTAAGAGCACATACAGAGTGCTTGCCATGTGCCAGGAACTGCCTCAGAAGCCTTACATGATTGACTCACAAGTCTCCCAATCAGCTTGTGAGCCTGTTACAAATATTAACATTTTACAGATGGGGATGATGAAGCAGACTGGTTAGGTGTCTGGGTATGAATGCCTCACGGGGCTCTGAAGCAACAGAGCTGCGGTGTGGCTGGAGGAGTAGGGCTCTAGGTCCCGTGTTCTAGGCACTGCTCCTGAGCATCTCAGACACTGACAGCACCACAGGCACTAATCACGAGTTCCAGCCACAGCTGATACAATCATCACGTGTTAGTTTTGTGCAGCACTTTGGGGAGGACAATTTAACTCTTAGGGTATACAGTGTAAATTCCTTCTTGTTCCTAATTATAAATCTAGCAAGAATCAGATTATGAAAGAATCACATCATAATTAATTTAATCACATTACTATTCAGGTGTCTAGATATGCTAATTAAATTTATCACCAGCAGTGTACTTAATCATACTTTCTGATGTACTAAAAGGCAGAGCTGAGCCCCACTCCCAGACAAAGAAAAACAAGCAACTAAGGATTGCCCTGGGGAGAACTAGTCTCCTCGAGCATTGAGGAGTCAGCTCTGAAATCATATACTTACGAGCAACATTAAATGGCCTCAGCAGGTTGTATTTATATATTTGTGTGTTTATACATATGTGTATATATAACGATAACAATGAAAGAAAAAGAGGTCATGATCTGAGGGAATGAGGGGGGAGCCACAGGAGGGCATGGAAGGAGGAAAAGGAAGGGGAAAAGGATGCAATTATATTCTAATGGAAGTTAGCGCTGATGGGCAAGTCTGCAGTAGGCAGGCCTTACTCTGCTTGGTAGATTTGGTTGCAATTGTGTGCTCTTTTGTCTCCTTCATTGCAATCTTCTTGCCTTCTATTTCTTCGTAGATGCTAGACAGATACTCCTCTGGTAGGTCTTTACTATCATTGATACCCCGGTTCATTTTAATATATTGTTCTTTTGTCATTTTATTCTTTACCTGAAATTTAAAAAGAGAAAAACATTTTTAAAACACTGAAATGCCCAAAAAAATTCAGTCATGTCTGTGGCTATAATACACGAATTACAGGGTATCTTACCTGAGGGCTGTGCAAGTCTGTAGTTAGCATAATAATGGAGTATGCTAGGACATACGCAGTGTCAGCACTAGCAAACAGGGTTTGCCTGGAAGAGAAGAACCCAGATATGAAGCACGGCCACAGTGATGACAGCCAGGGAGAATGGCACAAAAAAGTGGGGACAAAGGTCCCCAAAAGCAGGCCTGCTACACCATATGATGTGGAGCCAGGGAGAGTCTTCTGGGCTACGGGCCGCAGGAATATATCATAAGAACTCAGCTGGTTATGGCAGAGCCACCACCTGAAGGGATCAAGGAATTCCTCCAGAGGAAGCCAAATTCCAAGGAGCCTTTGGTGTTATTTGGCTTGTAATGTATCAACTGTCTTCTGTTATAAAAATCATGTGTGCCTTCACAGCTTTCCCAATTGATTTTTTCCTAAGAATTGCTAACAGTGTGGACTGATCACTATTTGGACATATACGTTCGAGGTATTTGGAGAACAACCTCAGGAAAGACTTCTTCCCTCAGGCCCATCCGTTTCTTCTCATTTTAGCACTGGAATCAGATATCTCCCTTAGCCACGTTCAAGGACTAACAGGAACAACAGTCTAAACCACCACATACTAGTCTCCTGAATTAAGGTAAATTCCACAAGGAGACACCGCCTAGGTCAGGTGGACCTTAAGCAATAGCTTTGCACAATTTAGTTCGGACCCTTCTTTCTTACAGCCTTACTAACTTTATAGACCTCTAACTCCTTACCTAACCACTTCTAGGAATATTTAGATAACCTTCTGTGCTGACAGCTATGCTCAGCCAGAACCCCAGTCCAAGCCTCCCTGTAATTATCGTCATTGGCAGCATCCGGCCAGGTCCATCCCCAGACGGAGGAAAGTACCTTATCAGAGATACCTCTGTAATCTCTAAGAACAGACTTAAGTGTCCAGACTACCTGTTGGAGAAGGCCTGGCAGATGTGCTAATTAAGCTTAACTTTCTCCCTTTCCAAAGTCTTATCTCTAGTTTTAGATCCACCCTTAACAATCAACTCAGAACTAAAGGATTCTAATTTACAAGTATATCTAGCTGTGATGGAAGTTGCCTAGCAATGGAGCACACTTGCCAGAAATGGCAGGAGCAGAGATAGCTTGGAGAGATAAGGATCAGAGGGATAAAAGGGCAGTTTTATTTTCAGACGAGGACTAGACGGAGAAGAGAAAAGGGAATGAATGGAAGAACTGGATGGGTAAGAACTTGAGAGGAACAAACTGAGATGGGGAAGAACTAGATGGAAGGGCTAGAAGAGAGGACTAGAGGAACGAGATGGAAGATGAGGAAGAGCCAGATGGGGGAGGAACAAGATGAGAGAGAAGGAGATGGGAGAGGAGCTAAGATGGAAAAGAACTAGATGGATGAGAACCTAGATGGGGCAGAGCTGAGATGAGAGAATTAAGATAGAACTTAGAGGACAGCAGATAAATGTAGGAGAAATGTAGGAGAAATCAGGCAAGAAAGGAGTTAGGCATGAGAGCAGAATAGAAGCTGTGTAGAGAAAAAACTGACTCACAAGAATAAATGAACTAGGGAGTTTTGTGTATGTAGACTAATTTCCTACCATCAAAGATTAATTATCAGCTGGTTATAGATTCTTCCCAGACCCTGGGAGGGGACTATCGAGGGGCTGGGCTCCCATAGTCTCCGATACTTGTGAACAAGAATCATCACCAAACAAGAGTTAACAGTCCAGCATACAAAGGGAACTAAGCAGCTTCAAGTAATTTTTAAAAAAGACTTAAGGAGCATTGTGGGCTAGAGTGACGGCAAACAAGCACGGGATGCCAGGAGATGCTCGCAAGTACCAAGCCTGCTAGAGACCATCCTGGAACAGTTGACTCCTTACCCTTTACATGCTAGGAGCTCCTTGGATCTCCACTTGAGAGCTCAGCCCTGGCACAGAAGCACCACATAAATTCTTTCTTGGTATTAGTTACTCACTGTTTCCATTACCTACTGTGGTACTTAACAGCAGAAGCACAAAGCAAAATACTTATATTGTTTTAAAGCACATGCCTGAGTTCTGACATTTTTGCCTTAGGCAAGGAAAGAAAGACAAAACCATGTGGACACTAAGCCACATGACGTGTGAACTGAAGATGGAAAAACTGGTCTGTACAAACTACCGGAAAAGAGAAATCCCAAGAATAGAGCAAAAGGAGACTGATAGGGCCTGATCACTGACTGGACCAGTAGAGCAGGGTCTCCAGGCCCATGGAGGGTACTCTTAAAGTTAGCAACATACCACTCCATCTTCACATCAAGTTGTCGTGTCTGTTAGGTCTGCTCTGCAAACCAGACTGTCTCCTGGCCACACACTGGCAGGACTGGGACTGATTAATATGAAAATGGGACTGATCTGGGACAAAACTGAGCAGTTCCCACAGCACACTCACAGTACATGTAGACACTCAGAGCTGCACAGTAGAGGGAGGCCCATGAGGCCGAAGACAATTCAGACATCTTGGCTTGACTAGTTATTAGTTGACTAATTTTGGACTGGATTCTCAATCTTTCAGAGCCTCAGTTTCCTACCCATAACACGGGTCTGCCACATTCAGCATGATGCATAAGAGCAGGGATTAATGACACTTAGCCCCTTTCTAAGGTTTGGGTCAGGACACAAAGCAGTGGGTCTCATCAAGCTTCTCTGTACAAACATGTCATCATATTTTGTTCTCATGTCCCCCGTGCAGCCTGCCTCCTTCTGCAAGGTCACCTGCATTCCATCACGCTTTCTACTTCTCACCCCAGTTAGGATCAAAACTTCTCCATTTCCTATAAAAACAGCAACTGACTATTAAGCAACTACAATTAGGGCTGCCGAGATGGCTCAGCAGTTAAGGTACTTGTGTTGATGAACTGAGTTCAGTTCCCAGACAGATATCACCTAAGGCAGAAGGAGCAAACTGGTTCCAAAGTTGTCCTATACCCTCCATATCTAAGTCCTGGCACTTGTGCCCTCCATATGCATCATCGTGCACACACACATACAACAAAGAACAAAATTTCAAACACCCAAGATAAAACCAAGTACTTGTAAGGTTTTAAAATATTACACAGCCACTTCTATATTATCATCAGCATGTAATCAACAAACCCCTGCGTTCCACACTATGCTAGCGTTGGTTAGAGAAGAGGTACCACTCTCAAGTGAAGGAAAACTTGACCTTAGCTTTGTGGCTGCTCCCTTCAATGCTGGATGTTGAACCCAAGGCCCTATGCAGCCAAGGCAAGTGCTTTACCACTGAGCTCTATCCTCAGCCCTTGTTTTTGTTTTAAGACAAGGCAGCTTAGGGCCGCCTTCACCTCACTTCCCTTGTCTCTACCTCTTCAGTGTCAGCATGCCCTGCTAGCCACGAGCTCTTAGGCAAGTTACTTAACCTCTCTGGTCCCCAACCTCCTTGTCTGTATTATAGGAACACAAATAAGATTGCTGCAAATTTCTTTCCTCTCCCCTCCCCCTCCCACTTGTCTCCCCACCCCCCTTACTGGGACCTAACCCAACCCAGGGCTCCATGAATGCTTTGCTCACCCTCTTCCACTGAACTCCATCTCCATCTGTGTTTTTGGTTCTTTTATTTCCTTTAAACCTGATACCTGGAATAGAACCCAGGGCTCCACACATGCTGAGCAAGGGCTCCATTACTGACCTCTGCCTGCTTAGCAGAGCCTGACTCTTACTGAACAGACACATTAGTGTCTTAGCAGAATTGCAATGATTAAACCCAAACCTCAAGTCAAGGTAAGTGTCCACAAGAAGGAAGAAGTAGTTGCCACAGCGCGCTCACCCTTGGTTACACTCTATGTATCGTGCGGCAAACTTCTCCATTAACCGATCAATCTTCTGTGCTTCCCCAGGCAGGCGGAAGCCTTCCAGGAATGTCCTCAGGGCTGAGACGAACTCTTTTTCACAGAAGTCCAGTTGGTCCACATAGGCATACATGACCTCTTTGTTGAACCTCGTGCTATCACCCAGAAATTCTCCCACCTGGGTCTGAAACACATAGATGCACTCCCATCTAGAAACTGATGGGGTGATGGCTGTGGTGGTGGTGGTGGTGGCGGTGGCTGGAACACAAAGGCCCTCAAGTGCCCACAGCAGCTGACTGCTGGGAAGCAGGGAAAGACTGCCCCTGCTTCCATATGGAGGACAGCTTGTCAGAGAGAGGGGAAGAGGAGGAGAACCATGAGGCTTAAAGATGGAGGAGCAAGAAACATACTCAGCCAGAGAAGAACTTCTAGTAGTCAAGGGCCACTTTGGACTCTGACACTGGCCCCCAAACAAGCAACTGTGGGTCAAAGCAGAGCCTGTTCTCATCAAGGAACGCTATACAGGGCCAGAGGAGAGCAAGACTGTAGGAGCCAGCGTGCAAAGCAGTTTGCACTCAGGGCCATCCAAGCCGGAGGTGTAAGTCAGTGAGATGCAACACCAGCCCTCAGGGCCACATGCTGTGCCAAGCCCCGACTTACAGAATCCAGCCGCTCCTCCTGGTGCAGAAACTGGGCAATGTCCTCTACGTCTGTTCCCAGCATGCCTTGCTCTTGGAGAAACTGGATTCCCCGCTTGGGCTTCTTATTGAAGCTGCATCAAGAGGAGAGGAGACAGAGTACAGGTGGCTGACTTCAAGCTCTGGAGCAGTGATAAAGCAACTGTCCCACAGCTTTCCTCAATTCTACCATCAAGTTTTTTCACATTTGTTTATTAATTACTTATTCACATGTGTGCACATGTGATCAAGTGTTGGTCCTCTACAAGCTTTTATCATCTAGCTTGATGGCAAGCACCTTCACCCACTCAGCCATCTCAACAGCCCTGTTCTGGTTTTGTTTTAGATTTTTTTGAAACAGGATCTCACTTTGCAGCCCAGGCTGGCTTCCAATTCACAGAAATCCACCTGCCTCTGCCTCAAGAGTGCTGGGATTTAAGGCGTGTGTCACTACACTTGGTCTTGTATTTTGTTTTTTGAGACAAGGTCCTCAATATACGACCCAAGTTGCTTGACCCCATGGAAACCCTCCTGTCTAAGCCTCCCGAGTACCGAGACCACAGTGAACCACCACACCTTAACAGCTCTTAATTTTTTTTTTTTTAATTTAAAAATATGGAACGCTTCACGAATTTGCGTGTCATCCTTGCGCAGGGGCCATGCTAATCTTCTCTGTATCGTTCCAATTTTAGTATATGTGCTGCCGAAGCGAGCACAACAGCTCTTAATTTTTCACCCTGCAGTTGCAGACTTAGCTACCCGTCAACCAAGTCACTGGGCACTGAGCTGGGCACAGAGCCATGGGAACACAGGACAGAAGAAACACAAAGTTCAGGCCGCTGGTGAGACAGCAGCAAGCGTGGGGACTTCTGACTCCATCAGGTGTGCTCCTCCTGCCTTCTCCCCTCTTCTCGCATCTACATGTGATGCTGATGCTGCTGTAGTCCGACATCATGGATGAGTCACAGATGCCCAGAAGACCCATCATAACAGCCGCAAACTGTCACTCTGGCCCGCCCATCCTTTGCTAAGTAGGTACTAGACATTTACTTTATGCTTTTTAGTAAGGAGAGGCAAACTAACTAATGGCTAAGTTCATCTTGCCAAGTCCTGCACGGGAGAGGGACAAACACAAACAGGCAAGGGCCATGACGACACACATGGACACGGACAGGGAAACTGGACTGATCTGGTCAGCATGGCTATGGGAAGCCTCGCTGAAGGAGAAATAGTACCCCATGTCTGAGGGATTAAAACGAACAAAGAGCACTAAGAGAACAAGGAGAGCTCTTCACTATGGTGACCAGGGGACTAAAACACAGGCCATGTGTGCCAGTGTGCTGTTAGGAGATGAGGAGAGGGAGGGTGGGAGGCCCAAGCAGGATCAGCTCCTGGCACACAACAGGAAGCAAGGGAGGGTGAGGCTTACTTTATGTTTTCAAGTTTGACTATCCCACCACTGTTCTCTTTGGAGTGAACTCAATAACAACTGTTATTTTAGTTGCCATGGGGAAAACAAAGCACCCCAGGGATCACCGGTGAGGCAGGAACACAGAGCTCAGCACTTCCATCCAAAGCCTGAGTGCTTCGCTTCAACTGTTAAAGGGAGCTTGCTCATTCAAAAGTAAATAGCACAGAAGATGATGTGCTAAAGTGCATAAGAGACTAGGAAGAAACAAAGAATGAGCAATTACCACAAGGATGGTGTCACTGCGATGTGGAGAATGTTCTTAAGTTTCAAACGTGTGATTAAGAATGGTGATACTACAAACTACAAATGGTTCAGAAAAACCTACATAAGGCTAAAACAAACACAGTGAACCCTGAGATTTCTGCTCAGGGAATAGAGACAGTGGCTTCTTCCAGGTGCTTTTTGTTGGTTTTATTTTGTAATTTTTTTGAGATTTTATTTATTGTTATTTTATGTGTATGAGGTTTTGCCTGCATGTTTTATGTCTGTAAGCCACGTGTGTGTAGTGTCCCTCAAAGGCCAGAAGAGGGCATCAGACCCTCTGGGATGAGAGTTAACAGATGGTTGTGAGCTGCCACATAAGTGTGAACACTGAACCTGGGTCCTCTGGAAGAACAGCTAGTGCTCTTAACCAATGAGCCATCTCTCCAGCCCGTTTGGTTTTTGGAGGCTTTGTTTTCTCCGAGTTTACAATGTAGCCCAATCTAGTCTTGAACTCAACTCAAGGCTGTCCTCCTGCCTCAGCCTCTAAGGGGCTAGGATTACAGGCCTAAGCCACTATACCTGGCTGTTTTCTAAGGTGGGTTTTGTTATCAGAAAAGGAAGAAATCAGGCCTGAGCTGCACAGAGGCTCCTCCATACACAGCCTGTCTCCTCCTCTTATGTTCCCATGCTCTCCCACGCCTGGTAGCCAGTAGGCCCTGTCACAGGTATTTCCCCTGCAGGAGTCAGCCTCCAGATCCTAGAGAAGAGGAAGCTTTGCCAAAAGCCCTGAGAGACGGCACAGCCCAGCAGCCACACTCACAGCTCGATGCCATGCTCAATGATTTCCTTCTGTTGTTTGATGACCTCAAACTGCTCTGGGTCATCCTGAATGGTTGTCTGGGTTCCCGAGGACACTGTGGACTCCACTGATGTCACACTACACCGTCTTGCCATGTCAAGGCCTTTTCCATCTCCCATTTCCTGATCTGGGAGCCGCTCCTGACCTGCAGTGACATAAAAGCAGATGGAACAAGTGTGGCTGAGCAAGCTCTGGCTTCGGTGCCCCTTCGTCAGACCTACCAGAGGTTTGCGTCCAAAGGGGCACAGGTGCCAAGCCTATCACTTTAAATACTTCCCTCAGCATCACACAGAAATTAGTTAACATAGAACTCAAACTAATTCTAAAATTCACAAATAAAGAAAATGCAAAAGCAAGACACTTGATAAAAAACATAAGGACTTGCCTTACCAAAATCCAAACTTCCACCACTCTACATAATTCAGGAATATGGTGTCTATGTAAGCATGGACAAACAAATGGAAGAGAACAGGAAGATTCAGCAAAATTCTCTGGACCCATGCCTGACTTGGGGAGTGGCAGGAACGAGGCCAGGAATGGAGGCCCAGTGGGGCCAGGTCATAGCACACAAGGGGAAGCCTGCAACATCTTCACGAAACTCCGGCTCCAGAGTCTGATGCCTCTTCTGGGCTTCTTGGGCACCTGCACTTGTGTGCACATACTCATACATAGACACACATACACATAATTTTTTTTAAGTAGGGCTGGAGAGATGGCTCAGCAGTTAAGAGCACTTACTACTCTTCCAGAGTACCCAAGTTTGAGTCTCACATCAAATAGCTCACTCCAGTTCAGGGGATCTGGCCTCCTCGGGTACCCACACACATATGGCATACACACATGGAAAACAAAAATAAGACCTTAAAAATAAATGAAATAAAATAAATCCTTCTGGCTGAGCAGCTCAGTGGTAAATCACTTTACTAGTATGCACGAGGCTCTAGGTTCAATCGTCAGTACTACAAAATGCAAAAAGCCTTAAGTGCTTTTGTCAGAGTATCTTCTCACAGCTGCAGGAAAATAAATGAACACCCCCAACATTCCAGATGTATTAAAAAACACAAGCTTTACAGTAACTGCAGGTATTTAGGAAACACAACAACGCTTTGGCACAATTCCAGAATAACATATCCCACAGTGGTAAGCTGCATCTGAAGGGAGGAGTCACTCACGTTGCTCACTCACCCAGGGTGGCCTGGTGGTTGGGATTCACATACAGATCCTTGCTCCATTCCACCATGCACTTGAGAATGGACACAAGACACTCTAGGCCTTTCTTCCTCAGACTGAGCTCCTAGAGGCCCAAAGTGAAAAGTACAGAGTCTTAACACACTTTACAATGAGCATTCTTGGGCTCTTGGGCAGTCCTGTGAGGCTTCTAGGTAATCACTAACAATCAGTACTACTACAGACAAAACCCAGGGAACTATTAACAACTGACATGTGTTAATGGCACATCAAAAACCCTAGTCATCACTAATAGTGTCATCACTGTAAGCATTCAAATATGACCTGTGTGACTTTGTAAGTGCAAAGGGTTAGCTCTATCTTTTTAAAATTGTCTCTGTGTGCATGCATGAACATGTACATATGTGCACACCTGTGGATACCAGAAGACAATTCAAGTATCATTCTCAGAAATGCCATTCACCTCCTTTGGGTCTCTCATTAGCCTGTAGCTCTAGACTAGCTGGTCAGCAAACTCCAGGATCCACCTGTCTCCACCTCCATAGCATACTGGGGTTATAACTGCATGACATCATGACCAGCTCTGTACATGAAGTCTGGGGATCAAACACAGGTCTTCATGCCTTCCAGGCAAGTACTTTACCAACTGCGCTATCTTACGAGCCCCATTAACTGAAGGGCTGGAGGGATGGCTAAGTAGTTAAAGAGTATTTGCTGTACAATCATGAGAACCAGAGTTTGGACCTCAGCACCCAATAACAAGCTGGGTGACCAGCTCATGCCTGAAACCCTGGCTTTGTTAGGGGCAAGACAAGAGGCTTGCTGGAGATGCTGGCTTCCTGCCTAGCCAAAAAAATAAGAGCTCCAGCTTCAGGGAGACCCTACCTCAAAGGAATAGGCAGAGTGTGATGAAGGAAGGAAGGGAGGCAGACAGACAGGCAGGCAGGCAGGCAGGCAGGCAGGCTGGCTGGCTGGCTCTATTCATTGCTTGTGGAATGAAATACTATCAAGTAAAATAAAATCTGGTATTTTAAATAACAAAGTATTAACTTGTGATCTACAAAAAGTCAATTATTTAGTACATGAATAATTCTGGATAGAACACATACCCTAAATATCGACAACTGTATTTCATTTTAAGGTACACTACAGATAAATAAGAATACAATTTTACAGGCTGGAGAGATGGCTCAGTGGTTAAGAGCACCGACTGCTCTTCCAGAGGTCCTGAGTTCAATTCCCAGCAACCACATGGTGGCTCACAACCACTTGTAATGAGATCTGGTGCCCTCTACTGGCCTGCAGGAACACATGTATACTGTACACATAATAAACAAACAAACAAACAAACAAACAAAATCTTTAAAAAAATACAATTTTACTTAAATAGGGTTTTTGGTTTTTGAGATAGGGTCTCAACATATAGGCCAGGCCTGCTTGGCAATGCTGAATCTTCTGCCTCAGCATCCTGAGTGCTGGAATTACAGGCCTGTGCCACCACACCTGCTACAGAAGTAGAATGTCTTACACTTAAAAAACGAACACGAGTTATAGATGATCTCAAAAAAAAAAAAAAAGCTACTACTTTAGACTCCTCACAACACTTTAGGTGGTACAAGGTACAAATCTTCCTGTGGTCCTAAGGACCTAAGGCTCTGGCCTTCCCACAGGAAAAAGCCCAGATGCCAAGATTCTGCATATGCCACGCAGGGACTATAACGGGGCAGTCTCCTCTCTGCGGCCTATCACCTGACAACCCTCCTCTTCACTGTCATCTCACGACAGCAGAAGCTGTGTGTCTGTGTTCTGCTCCCTAAGGGAGCCACAAGCCCAGTGACAGCCGTCTGATGGCACTTCACGATGCTTATCTCAACGAGCAAACTTTACAGACAACCATGCACCTTGGTGTGTTTACCTGTAGAGGCGTCATCCCCAGCTCATGTCCACTTCTTCCCTGAGCGATTTTGGATAAATCATTTACTAGACGCTCGAAAATGTTAGCAGCATTTAAGTCACAGTCATAGTTGACATAAATATCCACAACACACTGGGCATCTTGGAAAATAACATACACATATTAGAAATCTGAATCGAAGGTAAATGATACATTTTTTAATGTTTAATGTCATTTTTCAATATTGTCAGGATGGGTATTGAACCCAAGGCTTTATGCATACTGTACAAGAAAGAACTCTACCACTAAGCCTAGTTATTCTTTCTTTGCTAAAAATATACTCTGGAGCTTTTGTCTGAGGTGCTCACACCTTACACAGGAAATACATGTCAGAAGCATGGGGGTAGGGTAGTCTACTGTTCTTAGGCCTACCCACTTCTGTACTACCTGCTCCTAGGCACTCCGTTTCACCTTGCAAAAGTTCAGTTTCCTCATAAGAAAAGGGGCTAAAAGGGCTAGGTTGAGGAGTCACTCAGAGGTAGTGTTTGCCTATCTGCAGAGCCCTAGAATGGCAGACAATCCATTTAAATTTACCTCAGGCCCAGAGGGCAGAAGCACCAAACTAATCTGCCATGATTAGTAAGTTTCTGGGATTTATAAAACTTGGTGCTAACATCAAAAGTCCCTGGCACACCAGCTTGAGCCAGTTATCCTCTACAAGAGAGGTGAGGTGGGCCTTTCTTGGTCAGTGTGAATGAAGCCCCCCCCCTTCTTTTTTTAAGATTAAAAAGTATATATTTTGCTGGTGGTAGTGGCATATGCCTTTAATCCCGGCACTCAGGAAGCAGAGGCAGGTGGATCTCTGAATTCAAGCCCAGCCTGGTCTACAGAGTGAGTTCCAGGACAGCCAGGGCTACAACAGAGAAACCCTGTCTTGGAAACCCCCACCCCAAAATATATTTTTTTATTCATTTTTTTAAAAGTATGTGTAAGCTGGGTGTGATGGTACACACTTTAAACCCCAGCACTAAGGAGGCAGAGGCAAGGGGATCTCTATGAGTTTGAGGCCAGCCTGGGCTACATAAGTAAGACTCATCTCAAAAGGGGGGAAAAATGTGTATATGTTGGTTTGAAGGTTTATGCACATGAGTGTAGTGCCTAAAGAGGCCAGAAGAGGGTGTCAGATGCCCTGGAGTTAGAGTTACATGCAGTGGTGAGGCACCTGATGTGGGTGCTGAGAACCAAACTTGGGTCCTCTATAAGAGCAGGAAGGGCTCTTCACAGCTGAGCCATCACTCCAGCCCTGTGAATGGACTCTTTAATGGAAGGATTTTCTCAATTACTCATTAAAACACTACAAAGAGGAACTGAAGATCTTGATTTGCACTTGGCAGACAAAAGCTTCAGTAACTGTTCTGAGTGTCCCCAGGTGAACGTACCTGCACAAATCCTTGTCAGGGTCTGAATGACCATCCAGCGGTGCTCGAAAGAACTTGTGGATGTTTCTAGAATGTTCAGGAAAATCTCTTTGAAAAAGACCTGTGTGGCATGAAGACAAGGGAGGAGCAATGAGCAGTCTCCATTTAGGACCCAAGATGCCAACAACTTAGGGCCAGGCAGCTCTTACACTATGTGAGGCATCCTGGGCAGAGGGCAAAGCGGGGCACACATTTGCTGAGGGACATGGGAGGCCAGCCTAGTTGATGGACAGTTAGCAGGCACTCTACCCAGAGATGAGGAGCTAGTATAGGGCCCACATGTGTTGTGATTTAAGAAAAACTAGAAATTTATATGTGTGCAATATAATGTTTCAATCTGACAACTAATTCAAATTATTTCAAACAATTTGAGCCCAGACAGACATTGGGGGTGGGGGAGGGGTCTCATCTGAGAACACAGACCATGACCTTAAATCTCTGGCGAACAGAACGTTTCTGACAAGGTCTTTCCCACTCATTCAGAAGTCCCACTAGGAGGATAGCTAGTAAAAGGGTACCTTACTATGGTGGCTAGGCCACCAGCAGCTTACTTGCTCGCTTTTTTTGGAGACAGGGTGTCATGTAGCCCAGGCTGGTCCCAAGTGAACTACATAGCCTGGGTTGTCCTTGACCTCCTAATTGCTCTGCTTCTAGCTCATGAGTGCTAGGATTACAGGCATGTGTCATGCCTGACTCACAAGCAGGCTTCTCATCTGGCATTAATGTCCCCAAATAAAAACACTAACTGAAGTATGTACCTCTATCTGCATTTTCAAGTGCATCTTGAAGTTTGAAAGAAGAGTAAGAAAAATAGCAAGTGAGAGCTCGAAGACATCAGGCACTGAGGACACGCCATTCTTGGACAGGGCCACACACAGGTACTGCTTAATGGCAGTGACGAACATCTCGTGGCTCCTGAAGACTGGGCCAGCATTCTGCAGCACAGAGAGCAGCAGCTGCAGGGAAACCACCTTGGAACGCAGCTCATGGGACCTGCAAAGGCAACGACAGTCAGTGGTGGTGTGCTAGTGGGAGGGACGTTAGACAGGAGGTTGCTTTTTGCTTTGTTTTGAAATAGGGTACAGCTGTGTACAGCTGACCTGGAACTTGTGACCCTGCCTCTGCTTGCCAAATATTGGCACAGACCCAAACAGTATGTTTCTTGAAAAGCCTTTGATCTTTTACCAGCTACTGTGTGACCAAGGATGACCTTTAACTCCTGACCTTCCTGCCTCTGCCTCCCAAGGACCGGTATTAGAGGAATGCATACCATGCCCAGCCAAGCAGAACCTCCAGAGACCAATGATTTAAGAATTAGAAACAGGACCTCTATGCCAATAGGATGAAGGCAGAGAGCGTGAGATGGGTCCCTCAGAACTTGCAGGCCCTCTGAGAACAAGAACAAGACTGGTCAACTCCTACTCCTTTTTGTCTGTTCCCAACACAAAGTGGAAAATAGGCAGAACAAGGTGAGAGTCAATTCTGGAAAGCCAGCTCTAGGCTGGATCCCTGCATGCATTTACTTCACAATATTCTCCTGGAGATTCAGCTCCATACTCTTCTCTCCATCTGCCACCAAGACAGGGCTGTGATAACGCTATCAACCTCACAGGCTCTAGAATCACCTAGGAGATAAGCCTCTGAGCATGACTATTAGATTAAGTTAATTAAGGGGAAGACTGACCCTTAATATGGGTGGTGCCATTTCACAGGTGAGGATCCTAGACTGCATAGAAAGGAGGGAGGGGCCAGCAATTAGAAAGTGCCCACTCCGGGGTTCTTTATTCACCAGTCTCACAGACCCCTCACCACTATCCCAAGGCAAGGTGGTTAAGAAACTGAAAATCCACCAGTTACACTGGTGCACATTTTTAATCCCAGCATTTGAATAGCAGAAGCAGTTGGATCTCTGTGAGTTAACAGGCCAGCCTGGTCTACATAGCAAATTTCAGACTAGTCAGGGCTACAAGGTGAGACTTGCCTCAAAAAATCAGTAAACAAACAACAACAATAAAAAAGAGCACTGGGGCCAGTTGTGGTGGCACAAGCCAGTAGGATTTGCTGAAGGAGGCAGAGGCAGGAAGACCAGAGTTCCAAGCCAGCCGGGGCTACACATTTAATTTAAAAAAAAAAAAAAAAAAAAAAAAAAGCCGGGCGGTGGTGGCTCACGCCTTTAATCCCAGCACTTGGGAGGCAGAGGCAGGCGGATCTCTGTTAGTTCGAGGCCAGCCTGGTCTACAGAGTGAGTTCCAGGACAGGTACCAAAACTACACAGAGAAACCTTGTCTCAACAACAACAACAACAACAACAACAACAAAGCCCTGGGGAGATAGCTCAGTGGCTAAGTGTACTTGCTGCTTGAAGACTCAGGTTCCATTCCCAGCACCCACACAGCAGCTCACAATCATATGTACCTCCAGTTTCCAGGGCACTCTCTTCTGATTTCCAAGGTCACCAGGCACACACCTGGTACACATACATACATGTAGGCCAAACACTTATACACATTACATAAAATCAATAAATCTTCAGGGCTGGAGAGATGGCTCAGAAGTTAAAAGCACTTGTTGCTCTTGCAGGGGATCCAGGTTCAATCCCCAGCACCCGCATGGTGTACATACATGCATATAGGCAAAACATTCATATGTACAAAGTAAAATAGATAAAGCTAAACAACAATAAAGAGAAATGAATTTTTTTCTAGCTGGGTATGGTAGGTAAATTCCTGTAATCCTAGTACCTAGGAAGTTGGGGCAGGAGGATGCTGACATGAACCAGGTCAGCCCAAGTTACATAATGAGAAGCTGTCTCAGAAGGGCAGCTACAGGGAAGAAGTGGCTCAGCAGGTAAGGGCACCTGCTGCCTGATGACCTGAGTTCAATCCCTGGAACCATGTAAAGGTGGAGGAGAGAACTGACTCCACAAAGTTGTACAATGATTTCTGCAAGAGCACAACAGTATATCCATCACACACAAACACAATCATAACAAAGTCTAAAAAATGGAACACATTTTCCTAATGGTTGTCATGATGCTCAACAGGACTGAGGGTTAATGATGGGCAGTCAGGACAGCACAGCAGAGACTGGACAGTGCACTGCCCTGGACTCAGAACAGCATCCATCTCATTTCACCCGTCAGCCCTAGAGCTGCCCTGCAGTAAAGGACATAAGATCTAAAAGCAGCTTTCTGGCCCTAAAGAAAGCCAGTTTTCTTCTCTTTACAGTACAGACACTGTGGGTCAGCTACTTCACTGTGGAGAGACACTAAGCTTAGACACTCGGCTCTGGGGCTTAAATCTCTGTTCAAGGAGCTGAGGTTTCCAACCTGGGCTGGGAATGGAGTCTGCAGGCATCTTGTCCCTTCACAGATTCACAAGCAGATTAAGCCCATCAGTCAGTAAAAAGACAGCACGAAGTCCATGCTGTTTTCAACACACAAACCAAGAGCAAATCTGGGTAAGACTCTGGATAGTAGAGGCATGGCAGGGAAGTGGGGTGTGTGCAGGAACTGCTTGGGTCTGGAAAGCTGTGAGACCATCCCACACCAACACCATAGGAACCAGGGGAGGACAAATGCAGAACACAAACGCCCAGTTCACGGGCTAGCAGGAGGCCACAGCTGCTGTGAGCTTACTTTGGATCTGGGGGTCCTTCCCCAAGAGGTTTCATGGACAGCTTGCACAGGGAGCGAAACACCAGGAAGGCGTCCTTCTGTAGAATGTGAGAGAACCTAGCAGTCACTTGATGTCCTTGAACATCTGGTTCCTATGGTGAGAAACAAAGGGAAATCCAAGAAGAAAGGGAATTACATCATAGAAACCTACATTCCTGTATTTATTCAATTGGGACATGGGGAGGGGGAGACACAAAATAGATGTCAGGGTTGTGTCATCAGAGCAACTGTAAAACCTTGTCATTTATTCTTTAAAGTCTGTATAAAGCCAGGTATAGACACACACCTGTCATCCCAACATTGGGAATGGAGGCTGAGGATCAGGAGTACAAGTTCCTCCTCAGCTACACACTGAGCTGAGTTCAATGGGGCTGTTTAACAACCTGTCTCAAACAAACAAAAAAAACAAGCAAACAAAAGAAACAGCCAGGCGGGGGTGGCACCCACCTTTAATCCCAATATTAGGTAGGCAGAGGTACGTGGATCTCTATGAGTTCAAGGCTAGTCTGGTCTACAGAGCCAGTTCCAGGACAGCCAAGGCTACACAGAGAAACCCTGTCTTGAAAAACAACAACAACAACAACAACAAAAACCAAAAACCAAAAACTAAAAGAATTCTGAAGCAAAGTGATTGGGAAAAAATGACATGCATTTCAAAATCAACTTAAAAATATTACATTTTGCCAGGTGTGGTGGTGCACATTAATCCTAGCATTGAGAGGCAGAGGCAGGCAGAGCTCTGACTTCAAGGCTAGCCTGATCTACAGAGTAAGTTCTACACCAGCCAGGGATATCAGACCCTGCCTCAAAAATTAAGTAAGTAAGTAAATAAATAAATACATTTAGGGGATAGAGAGAGAGGTGGCTCATTGGTTAAAAGAATGTGATGCTTTTCCAGAGGACCAGGGCTTGATTCCCAGGACCAACATGAAGGTTCACAACCATCTGTAACTCTAATCCTAGGGAATCTATACCCTCTTCTGCCCTCCCCAATCACCAGGCCATGCATGTGCTGTTCAGACATTCAGGTAGGAAAAACACTCATACACATATAAATAGACTTAAAAAATTACATTTAAGCAAATATTTACAACATATAACAAAGGTCAATATAGCCTTTACACATAGAGATTCTTAGAATTGATTAAGGAAATATAGAAACCCTCCTCCCAAATGAAAACTGGGCAAAAAAACATGAGTAAGGAATCACTAAGAAAGCCAAATAAAGGGCTGGAGATATGGCTCAAAGGTTAAGCACACTGGCTGCTCTTCCAGAGTTCCTGAGTTCAATTCCAAGCAACCAAATGGTGACTCACAACCAACTAAAATGAGATCTGGTATCCTGTTCTGGTCTGCAGGCATACATGTGGGCAGAATACTGCAAACATAATAGATAGATAGATAGATAGATATAGATAGATAGATAGATAGATAGATAGATAGATGAATGAATGAAAGAGAGAGAGAGAGAAAAGAAAAGAAAAGAAAAGAAGAGAAAAGAAAAGAAAAGAAAAAAAAAAAGCAAGCCAAATATAAACTAAACCTAGCTGGGTGTGGGGTCATATGCCTTTAATGCCAGCACAGGCAGAGGTGGGTGGATCTCTGTGAGTTCCACAAAGTGAGTCTAGGACTGCCAGGGTTGTTACAGAGAAACCCTGTCTTAAAAAACAACAATAAACAAACAAATAAACAAAAAGAAAAAGAAAACTAAACTTAAATAACGTTATTACTGGCCATTAGGGTGGGATTGTCCTCCTGTCAGAATATAAAGATTCAAATGAATGCTGTCACTCAATTTTAACGAAGGAAGAGAAAATGGCTTTTAAAAGACTAAGGGAGGAAGGGCAGGACCTGAGTAGTGCCTTCCCAGTAGACCAAAGGCTGAATCATCATTTGTCAGGAGCAGCCTTGGGGTGTGTGTGTGTGTGGGTGTGTGTGTGTGTGTGTATCCCAGGGTGGCCTGGAACTTGGCACTGCTTCAGCCTCCAAAGCGCGGGCCTGTTGGGCACGCGTTATCATGTTCAGTTTAAAACATTCCCTCTCTTGTGTATGTGTATATACACTTTTAAAAAACATTAAATTCAGTTACATTTCACTCTGGACCAGAATCTAACTCATGGTGGACAAGCATTCTGCTTCTGGGATAATTCCACAGCCTAGAGCTTCCAACTCCTGTGACACTGCTAAGAGAAATTTACCCTTAAAAAGAGGAGATGGCTCAGTGGGTGAAGTCATGCACACAAGCATGAGGACCCGAGTTCAAAGCTGCAGCACTCACATCAAAGTCAGGTATGGTAGCATGTGTCTGTAATGCTGGTGTTGGGAGGTGTAGACAGGCAGATCCTGGGCTTGCTAACCAGCCAGTCTAGCCAATCACTGAGTTCCAGATTTAGTTAGAAACTCTCTCTCAAAAAAAAGTGGAAAGCAACAGAGAAAGATACCCGGCATTGACTTCTGGCCTCCACATAAGTACAGGCAAGAACATGTGCACATATGCATAACACACACACACACACACACACACACACACACACACACGCTTGCACACACAACACATACATGCACACATACACGCGCACGCACACACACACATACACAGAATTAGGGATACATATGCATATAAGAGGCAGAGGTAGACAGATCTCTGTGAGTGTGAGGCTAGCCTAGCTACATAGTGAGACTTGGTCTTTAAAAAAAGAAAGTTCAGTAGTGATGGTGCATATAACCAACATTAGAAAAGGTAACTCTGCTTTACAGAGTACGAGACCAACCCCTGCATGGCCCTCTTGCACAGCCACCTCTCTGACAGAGCTCTTATTCTGCATCTTTTAAAAGCCTGCAAACAGAAGGGTGTCCATACAGGATACGGAATGCGCGATGGCAGTGACATACCAGGTTATCTGCTGAGGACAGCGACTGCCTGTCGTCGGCTATGCCATTGGTCTGTGAGTTCTCATCGACCCCTGGCTGGACAGCGTAGTCCTGGCACTCCAGGGCACCCAGGACTCGGTCGGGCTCCGTCAGACCATGTTTTTCTGCTGCTTCTTAAGACATAAGTGCAAAGTCATTGTCCAGTGAGCGCACTGCAGAAGGCCGCCTGAACCAGACAGCGCGTGCTCAGACTCAGTACCGCGTGCCCCTTCTTCCCCAGCCCCCACAACACAGAGGTGCTTAAGCTTCCTGCCTGACTCTTATCTACAAGCTCACTGTCAGGGCCGCAGCAGTGCCTAACTCCCAGAAGGGATT
>CABHPP010123416.1:34963-49176 GCA_902168425.1 Peromyscus attwateri | reverse complement strand
GCAGGTGAGGATGATCTGGGTTCATTAACAAAGCCAGGATTCTTAAATTCAACAGAATAAAAACATGGCATCATTTGCAAGTGTGGGATCTCAGTGAAGTCTGAGAAGAAATGATGGGCCCCCGTGAACCAATGAGCCCAACTGTTGGTGTCTTCATCAGTTGTAGAAGAAAACAAAAAGTCTGCCTTCATCTTTAACATCACTGTAGCTGGAGTTTTCTCCAGTCCTGCCCAGGCCTTCAGCCACTCAGACCCAAGTAAATCTCAGACACAGAGATTTATATTACTTATTAACTGTATGGCTGTGGCAGGCTTCTTGCTATCTAGTTCTTATATCTTAAATTAACCCATTTCTATTCATCGATAATTCGCCATGTGGCTTGTGACTTACCAGTACTTTTACATCTCGCTTCCTCTGTGTCTGGCTGGCGACTCCTGACTCAGCCTTCCTCTTCCCAGAATTCTCTTCTCTGCTTGTCCTGCCTATACTATACTTCCTGCCTGGCTACTAGCCAATCAGTGTTTTATTTACCCACCAAATCAGAGCAACACATTCACAGCATCCTCAGCACATCACAATAGTTCTGTGAGTGTTGCTCAGTTTTAACGGTCAACACTGTTCATTTCCTAAAATAATCCAGTAGGTATAATGGGCAGTGGTTCTATGCACCTATTCACATTACTCTGTGGTCCTTCCAGCCAGATGGTTCGTCTTCATCCCTTGTATATTGTTCTCTGCTCCAGACAAAAGTGACTCTGGGCAGCATCCCCTGGGCTCCACTGTCTCCAGATTCATGTTGGATGGAGCCATTACACCATAGCAACAGGAAATCAACCAATGAGAGGAAAATAGTTTAGGAATTCTTGCTGCTTCTGCCTCACCACGGTTTGGCTATGATTCATCATTCAAGCCCAGGGTGGCTGGGATCCCTTGACTCACTGCATCCTGGAAACACTATTTCTCCCACTTACTCCAGCCTGTGGGAGGCAACTGCTCTGCACTGTTGGGTCCTCTTGATCTCTTGTGGGCTTCTTCGATCCACCAAATCCTTGCATTGTCTTTTGGTCTATTGTGGGAGCTTGTCACTTATTGATTCCAAGACTGATTTCTCCAGTGACTCACTTGTCACCAAGGTAAGGATTGTCCTGATAACCTGACTTCTCTAATGAATAATGTCCTGCTCACAGAGAAGAGCCCAAATGGTCAGGCTGTTATTGACGCTTCAATAACCCCGTCTCCCGAAAGTACTGAGTAATGTTCATCCAGCACAGTGCCTGGCCCAAAGTAAGCCCTCAGTAACACTTACGACCACTGTTTTGCAGTCTTTGCAGCCAGAGAACACCACTGTTATCCTTCCTTACTCATTTAAAAGATCCACCTATTTATTTGCTGCAATTTATTTTGTTATTGATGTCTTAATGCACAATGGGCCATTTAGTGACTGGGTGTCATTTAATCATACCTCAGAACAGTGCTAGGAGGTGAGGATTACGAAATTATTATTTCTGTCCTTCAGATGGGAGGACTAATGTGTTTTTTGTTTGTTTTTCCCCAGGATCACATGGAGAGTGGATGATTTGAACACAGACTGTAGCCTTTGGGACTCATGTTCTTCCCAAGAAACCCACCGCCTGGCAGGCTAAGCAGACATGCTCCCCCTCTGTTCTTGAAGCTGGAAACAAGTGATAGGCAAGTGACAAAAGATAACAGATAATGTGCATCTTCCCAGGCAACCTAATCTCATCCAGAGAAAATGACCTCAAGCTGAGAACCAAGGGAATAAGCCACGCACAGAGATGCTGTCCCTCACCTGCAGACTTGAGAACAAGTTGAGGCAGGGCCATGTCTCATCTTGGATTTGCCTCTGAAGTGACTACCATGTTGTGCTCATGGAATCCCCCCTAAGCAAGAGTTTCCTTGGCTATGGCATACTGATTCCATTCTCTCCTGATCGAGAGCTGTTTCTGGTAGAAATCTGCCTTAGTCACTGTTTCTAAATCAATCTTCAGAGCACCTTGTAAGCTCCTGGGACCACGTCTTCCCGGTTACCTGTAAGTGACACCCATTCATTTCAATAGGAGGGACATGTAATTACTTGAAGGGACAATTTGGCTGATGGGCTCATTGACAGTGCCTGGCCCTCCAAATGCGCATTTACATCCTGCAACCACTATTTAAGAAGATTGCATGCCGCATGAATTAGGGGTTCACTGAAGGGCACACTGAAGCCACCTCCGTCTTTACTCATGCATTCCTTATCTTTTTCTCTGAGTATTCTCCTCTCAGATTCATACCAGATTATCTTTTTTTTTCCCTCTGACATCCACTTCTCCAGAATGTCTACTCTTTGTTTTCCTAAAGATAAGGGCCCTTCCTAAATTCCGTTTTGAGGGGGAAAGTTGCCGACTGTTGGTCCCTAGAGATGTTGGGAATTGGAAGCACTGTGATTCCTGGCCAGTTCTGCTGGGATTGTCGTCTCCTGACCTCTGGATCTGTTCTGGCCTGTGCATCTGTCCTTTATTTTTTTTAGCACTGTGTCAGGAAGGAAAAGAAATACCGTCCCCTGCCGAGGCTGTAGTTTGGGGCCCGAGAATCACTGGTATCCCTCGGCCTTCTACACAAAGAATAGACATGTGCATGTTGTGCATGTTCAGAAGCTGGTAAGCTACAGGTAACGGGCTGAGTGGTTTCAAAACAAGAGCCTTTCAAAGAACTTTCCAGAAGGGCTCTTATCTATTTCCTACCTCCATTCCTCCCCACCCTTGCTTTTCCTTCCTTCTGTCGACTGCTTTCGGATGTGTTGTGAAAAAAGATAAAATAGAGACATTTAGAAACTGAAGTTCTAGACACAGCCTGCTCTTGACTTTGGTATTAGAGATAAGCCACCGAGTGTCTCTTGGACCTGGTTACTCCTTTTGTTGACTAGGTAACTGTTGAAAGAAAACCTACCAGAAGCCTGATCGCGCTTGGGACTGAGAGGTGAAGAGAACACATGTGGTCTCTGCTCTCATGAGCTGACATTACCGCAGGGAAATGAGTGGCGACCACAAAGAGAGAGCCCAGCCTCACGGTACGAAGTGGGGAGCCTCTGTCTAGGCGTCTATGCATTTTGTGCTATGAAATTGGCACAGGATTATCCCTCCCAGACACTAAAGCGTCCTTTAAAATGCAGCCCAGGCAAAGAACGACTTTCTAAAAGAACAAAGGTGCGGACCAGCACTCCCTGATCTTCAGGCTTACTGTAAAAGCTGTAATTGCTTGACAATGTGGTAGTCATAAAGATAGGTGTGGAGATCTACGTGACAGAGTTTAGAGTTCAGAAGGAGACTCCCATCTCTGTGGCCAACTGAGTCATGATAAACTGTGGTGATCAAAAGTACAGACTTTGATATCTATATTAAGGAAGGTGCCTCGACCTTTTCCTCACGATGTATTGAAAATTCAATTCAAAACAGATCCTAGAGCTAAATCTGAAAGCTAGTATCGCAAAGATTCTAGAATAATATATGTGAGGATGATCCTTGGGATGTTGGGTTGTCTTAAATTTCTTATTTAGAACACAGAAACATGAGACTTAAAAAGCATTTATTTAAAAACTTTACAAAGCTAGATAGGATGGTACATGAATATAATTTTAGCACTTAGGAGGCAGATATTGGAAGATCACTAGACGTTTGAGGCTAGCCTGTTCTACATAATAAATCCCAGCCTATCCTGGGCTACAGAGTGTGATCCTGTCTCAAAAAAACAATCAAAACAAACAAACAAACACAAAAAAAAAACAAAGAAAAAATAGACTTCATAAAGTTTAAAAACATTAGCTTGTCAAAAATGTAATTGAGAAGATTAAAAAGCAAGCCATCAACCGAGAGGAAATAATTGTGTGGTATATAATTGACAAATGACTCATATTTAGATAACATAAATGTATCTCTCAACTCAATAAAAGGGTAACAATCCAATAGTATAATAAGGTGAGGAAAATATTTTTTTTAATTTTACGTGCATTGTTATTTTGCTTGTATGTCTGTGTGAGGGTGTCAGCTCCTGAGTTACAGACAGTTGTGAGCTGCCATGTGGGTACTGGGAATTGAACCCGGGTCCTCTGGAAGAGCAGCCAGTGCTCTCGACTGCTGAGCCAGCTCTCCAGCACCACCACCCCCATAATATTTTCATAAGCACTTCGCAAGAGAACATCTACAGTCAAAAAGCACATGACTGGAGAGATGCTTAGCATGATGGGAAATTCAACTTAATACACAGATGCTGTAAAGCCCACACTGGCACAGCTAAGACTAAAAAGCCTGACAACAAGGGTTGAGACTGTGGTACAAACCGGAAGTCTCATTTACTGCCGCTGGGAATGCAAAAGTAATACAGCCATTTTGAAAACGAAGTTCTTAGAAGGTTAAACATACACTTATCATATGACCCAGTAACTAATTATATTACAGGCTATTACCCTAGATAAACAAAAATAGACGTCAACCAAAGACATGTACATATTTATAGTGTCATTATATTATGAGTACTGAACTGAATCAATCCAATTGCCCAACAACTGATGTAGAGATAAAAAGAGACTGACGAGGAGCATTGAAATGTTTACAATTAAAAGGAACTGAATCCTGACCTATGACCCAGAGGAATCTTAAAAATGTCATGGTAAGCAAAAGATTGCCAGAAACAAAACACCTCATTGTACATTGTATTCCTCCATTAACATGAAATCTTATATGAAGATTATATATATATATATATATATATATATACACACACACACACACACACACATATGTACACACTGCATACACACATCTACACACACATACACACACAGTCACACACACACATCTACACACAGACACACACACACACACATCTACACACTCATACACACACAGTCACACACACACATCTGCACACAGACACACAGACACACACACAGACACACAGACACACACACAGACACACACACACACACACACACACACACAACGATAAAAAGCCACCAGGAAAACAATCAGATTGGTAGTTCTGGGAGTCGTAGTTAAGAATGATAATTAACTGAAAAGGAGCCCTCCAAAACTTGGGGGTGAAAGGTAGGGTGGTAGAAATTTTCCAAAACCGGTTTGTGATCACTCACACTTCAAATTGGTGAATTTTATTGTGTATAAGTTATACTGTAATAGACCTATCAAAAATATTATTTAACTCTGAGTGGTAGGGTGCTTGTCTAGCCTGCAAGAAGGCCCGGTTTCAATGTCTAGCTCTGAAAAATACATATAACCCAGAATACATGCTCGGTGTTTACGGAGAGCATCGCCGCCAAGCCCAGCCTCGGTAGCTATGAAGAAGTTTGCAGACAACAGGAGAAATTTTGAGGTTTTTCCAGGAGAAACTTTCACTCACATCTGAACCACTTAGAACGCCATATCCGGCAGGGCATCTGAAGTGCTGGGCCTCAGAAATAGCTTTCTTATCATCCACATAGGAACTTCTGTCAGAAGCCATCAGAGGTGGTGAGCTGTGGCTTCGTGCTTTATCTGGAGAGATAAACACTGAGGAGGTTCTCCTCAGCTGCTCCCTGGAGCCATCTGGGTGAGAGGGGAAGCCCTGCGTGGTGGCCCAGCTCTTGCTAGGTTTGACTTATTCTTAGGTCTTATGTTCTTCTAACTTTGAAATCTGTAGCTGGCCGGGCGGTGGTGGCGCACGCCTTTAATCCCAGCACTCGGGAGGCAGAGGCAGGCGGATTTCTGTGAGTTTGAGGCCAGCCTGGGCTACCAAGTGAGTTCCAGGAAAGGCGCAAAGCTACACAGAGAAACCCTGTCTCGAAAAACCAAAAAAAAAAAAAAAAAAAAAGAAATCTGTAGCTGTCTAGTCATGGTAACTCAATGCTTTTTCCTAGAGTTTTGAGTTTATTTTGAGGGCGCTGTATCTTTATGCTCTACAGTGACACACTTCCTCCAACAAGGCCACACCTCCTCCAATAAGGCCACACCTGCTAATAGTGCCACTCCCTGTGGCCAAGCATTCACACACATGAGTCTATGCGGGCCATACCTGTTCAAACTACCTCAGTCAGTTTTCTTTTTTGGACAGGATCTCATACTATAGCCCAAGCTGACCCGGAGCTCATGGCAATCCTCCTGACTCTGACCCTTGAGTACTGGGATTACAAGTGTGAGTCATCATAACTGGCCTGGCATATCTTTAGTTGTATATGTAAATTTCAAGGTTCTAGCAACTACAGTTAAAAAGGTAAAAAAAAAAAAACAAGTGAACTTAATATTTATATAAATTTTATTTATTGATTTAATCAATTTATTTATAAGCAGGCTTCTATTTTGTTTTTTGGTTTCTTAGGCAGGTTCTCATTATATAGCCCAGGTTGGCCTCAAACTAACAATGTAGTTCAGGCTGGCCTGGAGCTCATGATCTTCCTGCCTCTGTCCCAGAATGTTGCCATTATAAGTACGTTCTACAATGGTTGACTTAAACATTCTTTCTTTCAAAGCAGTTTTAGGTTTTTGTAGCAGAACTGAACAAAGGTACTGGGGTCCACACATAGCCTCTGCCTCAAATCTGCCTCAAATCTGCCTCCCCTACTATCCTCATTCTGATGATATATTTTATTTAGCCCAGTAGATAAAACTACCATTATTTTAAAATTAGTCATTACAAAAGTATTTAAGGGATGCGTTGTGTGTTTGTTTTGCCTTTTCTGCATGCTGTTTTGGTCTTCTCATTTGAAAATGTGGCCCTAGCACCACTCCAAGGACTCATCAGCCACCTGTGGCCAGTGGCTCCCACGTGAGTGCAGGTCTGGAGGCTGGGGGATGCTGGCTCAGCCTCACTTTGCAGTCACACAAATGCATTTCAGGGCCCTGAAAGCGGGAGACCATGTTCCTGAGATACAGGCCCAATCAATGCCACAGGGCACAAATTTCTTCACCCTATGGAGACAATTCATTCTGCCACACCGGGATGCAAGCACAAACTTTTCCCTTCATAGTGGGGAGAATTCCGGCTTCCTTCCTTTGCCCTTTGGGAGTACCAGCTTTGATTCCTTGTCAACTGAATCAGAATAGGGCTTTGTCTAGGAACCCAGAAGACTGAGTTTGCCTGAAGGCCTCAGCCTGCCATTCTTTCTGGAGCTTCTGAGAATCCTGCACTGTGTTCCTTAAGATTTGCATGGCTTCCCAGACTGTCTTTCTTATTCACATCAGAGTCTGTCAGGCAGAGTGAATGAGCGTCCCTGACCACAGAACAGTTGTGATAGCCTTTGGACACTAACAGAGTCTTTGATTTACTATGTGTATTAGTTACTGTTCCATTGCTGTGAAGAAACACGATGAAAAGGGCAACTCTTATAAAAATAAAGCATTTGACAAGAAGCTGCTGGTTCCACAAGGTAGTGGAGTTCACGGCCATCATGGCGGGAAGCAGACAGGCATGACGCTGGAGCAGTAGCTGAGCACTTTACATACTGATCCACAGGCAACAGTAGGTAGAGAAAGCAAGGTAGAGAGAGAGCAAGACTGGGCTGGTGTGGGCTATTGAAACCTCAAAGCCTCATGCCTAGTGACACACCTCCTCCAACAAGGCCACACACACTCCCACGGGGCCATACCTCCTAATCCTTCCTAAACAGTTCCACTGGCTGGGAACCAAGCATTCAAATATGTGAGCCTATGGGGACCATTCTCATCCAAACCATCACACCATGTATTCACAAATAAATGCTTATTGAACACCTACCAAGTGACGGACCCTGTTATTGGTGCTGGGACACGTCTGTGAACAAACTAAGTTCTATGGATGCTGGAAGATAGATTCTAATGACAGGAGACAGATGAACTGCATATGTAATCATGAGGCACGATGGGAATAGAGTTGTTGAAAGAAGATAAGTCAAAAGTAAGGAGTGGACTGAAGAGAAATGAATTAATTTATTCTCTAGTTGTGGTTGTAATTGAAGGAAAGGGGGAACTGATTTGAGGGAAATATTCCTCTTAGCCTGTGTCCATTACCCATTGTTATAAAATGGATTAGTCTATCCATTGATATCGATGTAAAATGGTTTAGTCTATTCATTGATATCGATGTAAAATGGTATAGTATATCCATTGATATTGATGTAAAATGGTTTAGTCTATCCATTGATATCGATGTAAAATGGTATAGTCTATCCATTGATATCGATGTGAAATGGCATAGTCTATCCATTGATATTGATGTAAAATGGCATAGTCTATCCATTGATATCGATGTAAAATGGTATAGTCTATCCATTGATATCGATGTGAAATGGTATAGTCTATCCCTTGATATTGATGTAAAATGGCATAGTCTATCTATTGATATTGATGTAAAATGATATAGTCTATTCATTGATATCAATGTGAAATGGTATAGTATATCCATTGATATTGATGTAAAATGGTATAGTCTATCCATTGATATTGATGTAAAATGGTATAGTCTATCCATTGATATCGATGTAAAATGGTATAGTCTATCCATTGATATTGATGTAAAATGGCATAGTCTATCCACTGATATTGATGTAAAATGATATAGTCTATTCATTGATATCAATGTGAAATGGTATAGTATATCCATTGATATTGATGTAAAATGGTTTAGTACCTTTAATTAAATGATATATCCATGCTTTGACACATGTCTAGATCATGCATAATCTCTAACCCAATATCAATGTTACATAAATAGTTGTTAAGTTTATTGTTTGGGAAAAAATGACATGTCAATACAGTATATATAATAAATATATTATATACCTATATATATATAGAGAAGAATGGAAGAATGGGGAATTTCACTTTGTAGCCTTGCCTGGCCTGGAACTCACTATACAGGCCAGTCTGGCCTCAGATTCACAGAGATTCACCTGCTTCTGTTTTCTGGGTGCAGGAATCAAAAGCATATTTCACCCCTCTCAGCTCAGAAGTTTTCTTTTCTTTCTTTCTTTCTTTTTTTTTTTTTTTTAAAGATTTTCTATATAGTGTTGAATTTGTGAGCCTAGAACTTATGGCTACAGAGAGTGAATGGTACATATTTATATGTAAGCATAAATAGACACAATGCTGTTTTCTTATCTATCCCCACATGTTTTGGTGCCTTCAATACCTTCAATACCACAATTCAGTGTCTTTTGTGACCGTGTGGGTCTTTTTATGTAAACAATGAGGACAGTTATTGGCAACTAAAGTGTACGTTGTTCACCCAGCACTAAGCTGAGGACACGGCATGACTTAAACCGTTTCAAGAGGAAGAAGGCCTTTGCTCTCCGAGTGTTCGTCTTCCAAGAGGTGTCAGGAGCAAAATGTATCGTAATGGGCTGGCTGTTCACTAAAAGCAACCCTTGTTTAAATCTCTCACCATCTCGCTCTAGTTTCTACCCTGGCCAGCAAGCAGGCACTCTGCTGAGCATGGCCTGGTTTGCTGTCAGAGGCCGCAGAAGCCTGAACAATGGAAAGTGGGTTACAAAGGGGGGATTTGCCAAGATTTCTGGGTTTCATGGAGTTGGTGAAAGTAATACAGAAAAACCACTGAGATTATCTGTAAAGCCACTGACAACTGACAGTTGGACAGTCGTCACTCTGTCCACAATGAGGAAAAGGATGATGGGAAAAATGACAGAGATTTTTAAAGGGAAGGACGCAATCTTTTTGTTTTTTTTTTTTTGTTTTGTTTTGTTTTTTTTTGGTTTTTCGAGACAGGGTTTCTCTGTGTAGCTTTGTGCCTTTCCTGGAGCTCACTTGGTAGCCCAGGCTGGCCTCGAACTCACAGAGATCCGCCTGCCTCTGCCTCCCGAGTGCTGGGATTAAAGGCGTGTGCCACCAACGCCCGGCTAAGGAAGGACGCAATCTTAAGGAAACTGGAAAGGTGCTTAGAAATTTGAAGCCTCAGAATAGTTTCTCAAAATGCATGTCCTATTAAAACATTGAGTCCGTGTGAAATGAAGAACATTATATAAGGTGTATGGTGGCACATACCTGTAACCCCAAAATTCAGGTGTCTGAGATAATAAGATTTTAAAGTTCGCCTAGGCTTCACAGTGCAAACTTGTCTCAAATCAAAACAAACAAACAAAAAAGGCTGGGGTGGAGCTCAGTTGGCAAAATGCTCACCCAGTGTGTACATCGTACATGGAGCATGCACAGTGCTCCGAGTTTGGCCCAGCACTGTGTAAAGCTGGGTATGGTGGTGCACGTGATTAATCCCAACCCTCGGGGAGGAGATGGGAATTGGAAGTTCCCAGCCCTCCTTAGCTGCACAGCAAATCTGAGATGAACCTGGGTTGGAGGAGACCCTGAAAACAACAACCAACAAACAAAAACGAAGAATAAAGGGGGAAAAAAGCAAACAAGATCCAGAGCAACTATAACGGCAACAAAAACTAAAATCAAAGAGAAAAAGAAGGGATGTGCCGGGCAGTGGTGGTGCACGTCTTTAATCCCAGCACTCCGGAGGCAGAGGCAGGCAGATCTCTGGGAGTTCAAGGCCAGCCTGGGCTACAGAGTGAGTTCCAAGACAGCCAGAGCTGCACAGAGAAACCTATCTCAAAAAAACAGTTATTTAAAAATGTTAACAAAAACCTCTTTTAAATTTTGTTTTCCCTTAAGAAAAACCATACAATAGAAGCTTTAAACCAAATTTGATGAAATGCAAATAATTTTATAATTTATACAATTCTTTGTCAATAAGCTATCCTGATAACACACTTATTTCTCAAATCTTGTTTGATGGATTTAAGTGACCTTTTCCAGGTATTTACACTGGGAAGATAGGAACTATCCTGTAGGTGATATTACTGTTCCTACTTTTCAATTGAAAGAGTGTGTGTGTGTGTGTGTGTGTGTGTGTGTGTGTGTGTGTGTGTGTGAGAGAGAGAGAGAGAGAGAGAGAGAGAGAGAGAGAGAGAGAGAGAGATTTACAGCAGTTTCTCAAGGTCACACAGCTAGAGGTGAAGGGTATTATGATCCTCAGCAACCAGCATCCAGACCACGTCTCCACTACACAGCACTGCCCCCTAGAGGACACATGTGCACCAACTCCTGACAAAGCTCAGGTTGAGTCTGTAAAAAGCTGTTGTAACGCCCATTTTTTTGCAGACCTCACAAAAATGATTCTTCACTAAACATTTCATCTCAGGGTACTTTTGAGCAGCAGATGAGTTTGCTATCCACTGTCTTGCCACTGTATATTATACAGACTAAAGGTTTGGAAGTCTGAATCTCTTAACTGCTAGTTACAGTCTATTATCTTTTTTTTTTTTACTGTCTACAGGACATAGCAGAAAAATGAAACACATCTGATAAACATTCAGTGTCTAAATACCTTACCTTGCAGTTCATCTGGGAGGCAGACACTAAATAAAAAAATAAAATAAGACAAAATAAAACCTTGCTGCTCCCAATGATATGCTGCCTTTGTACGTCTTTCAAGCAGGGAAAAGATAATGTATGATTGTAGGCAAGAATGCTGATTTGCAGTCTCTTCAGGAAATTGTAGTGCTTCCGAAGACAATATTCCTAGTCAAAATAGATTAAGTGGAAGCCAAGGCCAAAGCTAATGATACTGTGTGTTTGGTTGGAAACAACTGGAAGACAACTAAGTTATCATAGAAGATGGTCCACCCTATAATCCTCTTTTGTTCTTAGGCCTCTATCACCCACGGGATGGAAAAAATAACATTTTCTCTGTGAGTACTTCGAATTTTGCAGATGGGTCGTAAAAAAATAACCATGCCCTATAATCAAATGAAATCTCCGGAAAGACTGGGCCTTCACTCTGAAGTTTTCAAAGGACGTAAGAAAATCGGACAACATTCTCTAGGCTGCCGGAGAGGGACGGGGGAGGCCAAGCAGCCTTAGACAGGAGAAGAGAAGCATCCTATAATAAGGATGGGGCTGTCAAGACTAGCAGACTACCAGAAACGCACTTCACATTAAAATGAGTTATAAGCAGGGATTCAGAGAAAGACGTATACAAGCATGTTTGTAGAGAAACTACTCACGGTGGCCCCTAAGCGTCTGCGAACAGAGAATGAATAATAAAAACACAGTGATGCATTTATACTCTGGGACACAAATCAACCCTAGCAAGAAAGGGCATTCTCACTGTGATGCACTATGCGTGGGGTCTTGACATGCTGCTAAGCCGAGGAGGTCAGTCACAGAAGGATCAACACTGTATGATTTCACTTCTCTAGGACGCCTAGAATAGTCAAGTCCTCAGAGACGGAAGAGTAGAATGCTGTTTTCCAAGAGTCACAGGAGGGGAGGGGGGAGGGAGCCAAGGTGTTAGTGTTTAGTGGGCACAGGGTTCCAGTGGGGGAAGGGTGACAACCGTTCAGGAGATGGAAGGTACCGACGGTCACACAACAGAGTGTAGCGACGGCCACCGGACTTCTCACTTATGGGGAGGGATTACCAAGGTGAACGATCTGCTGGGAAAAACAAAAATCTTAGAATCTGGACGAGGTGGTACATATCCATAATGCCAGCACCTGAGAGGTAGAGGCGGGAGGATCACTGCAAGTTCAAGGTTAGCCTGGTCTACGTAGTGAATTCCAGGCTAGTGAGAGCTACCCAGTGAGACCCTGTTTTAAAAATTCCCCAAAAGAGCCGGGCAGTGGTGGCGCACGCCTTTAATCCCAGCACTCGGAAGGCAGAGCCAGGCGGATCTCTGTGAGTTCGAGGCCAGCCTGGGCTACAGAGCGAGTTCCAGGACCGGGGCAAAACCACACCGTGACATGTATCATAAAAAAACAAAAAAAGAAAAAAAAAAAAAGAAAAAAAAAATCCCCAAAAGAAAGCCAAAATAGGATCAGAGCCACAGAGCTCTTGGTGAGGTTTCCCAACCCGATCACTCCAGTTAAAAAAGATATGAGGGTAAAGGGATTTCTTTTTTGTTTTTGTTTTTGTTTTTCAAGACAGGGTTTCTCTGTATAGCTTTGCGCCTTTCCTGGAACTTGCTTTGGAGACCAGGCTGGGCTCAAACTCACAGAGATCCTCCTGCCTCTGCCTCCCGAGTGCTGGGATTAAAGGCGTGCGCCACCACTGCCCGGCTGGGATTTCTTGTCATGTGGTAACTTATCAACTGTGTACTCATTGCCAAGGATGTGAGTAGGAGGTTTACATACAGGAGTCACTGATTCCTCACAGTAACCTGTAAGTGTGACTACAGCTCATTGCCAAGGATGTGAGTAGGGGGTTTACATACAGGAGTCATTGATCCCTCACAGTAACCTGTAAGTGTGACTACAGCTCATTGCCAAGGATGTGAGTAGGGGGTTTACATACAGGAGTCATTGATCCCTCACAGTAACCTGTAAGTGTGACTACAGTTGGCTCCCATTTGAGATACAGCAAGATTAAGTGTCTGCTTAAGGCGTGGAGTTGAGGAGTTCCACCATCGCCTTGGAGTAGAGCAAGAACATTTGATGGGCACAATGATCACCTCCTTTGCTTTTAAAAAAAGGCTTTTTGTTTTGTTTTGTTTTGTGACAAGATCTTGCTATGTGTCCCTGACAAGATTTATGGCAATCCTCCTGCCTCAGTTTTCCCAGGTGCTGGGACTGTAGGCGTGCACCACCATGCTGGATGAACTTGGTGGTTCCAAACATTCCTGTACATCAGAATCCCCTGGAAGACTTGTTAAACCAGTTGGCTGGGTACTCTCCTTATCAGTCCTGACAGAGTTGCCCTTCTAGAAAGTTCCCTGATGGGGCTGATGATGCCTGTTGGAAGCCACACTCTGAAAATCAATGAACTAACCCATGCTCTTACGTACTACCAGGTGATACAGTAGAAGGACTTGTTCTGCCCAAGGAAACTTGTGGGAGCCACAGGGTAATGTGCTGTGTTGAAAAGCCAGAGGGTGGAGGCGTGATGAACAGGTTCTCTACCCTTTACTCTAGCATAGGGACAGTTTCTGATCTCTGCTAACTGGGACCACTGAAGGTGTTTTCTGCTGGAACATACGGACAAAGACTGGTAGCATCATCATTTCTCATCGGCTCCTTTCCTCTGGTCTATCCAAATACTTTGTGAGACCCCATTTAAGGGATCCCATGATCTCGTGGGTCTTACAACTTAAGTTAGATTTAAACTCAGGGTTACACAGATCAGCATTTGAATATGCCCTAATTTGCTGAATGAAGTAACAAATGGATTTGGATA
>CABHPP010123416.1:0-34953 GCA_902168425.1 Peromyscus attwateri | reverse complement strand
TTTTATCTGAGGATTTCTTGAACTTCTGGTGACTATATTCCAAATCACCCCTGCCCTCATGTGAATCAGTATAATAATTGATTGCTGCTAATGACAAATAAATTCTATGTTGTGGAACAAGCTATATTGTAGTACTTAACTGCAGTACCTAAATTATCCATTATCTATCTATCTATCTATCTATCTATCTATCTATCTATCTATCTCTTTTATCTATCTACCCTTCTCTTTAGTGTTTGATTTCACTGATCAGGCATATTCTCCTGATTTCATTATTTTGCTTTTGTACAACCTTTTCCTGAGCATATTTGATCCATGTTTGGATTTTTCCAGTAGCTGAACTGAACTTTAAGCCCTGGTTGTCCAGAGTGTGAATTGTGGTTAGTATTCATAAGAAGGCCATATTATTGCTGACTGTATGAAAAATATAGGTAGGATTGTCACCATGGCAAATTGGCAAATCTTAAAATTAGTTATCCCTTATAGACTAAAAAAAAGGGACTTCAATAGTATTTATTTATTATTTATTTGTTGTTGTTGTTGTTTATTGGTTCTGGAGATTTAATTTAGGGCCTTTGCCTGTGCTAGGCAAGCTCTCTATCACAGAGTTACAACCTAACTATTCAATGGTAGTTTAATAGCAAAGAATATAAAGTACGCCATTGAGTCATCTAAGAATGTCCTTACTGTTAGGATCCTGCTCTCACTCTTCCGGATCAAACATCTTACATCATCAGGGGGCGAGGGTGACTGTGCCCCCACCCTAAAAAGCTGGACTCGGACCCCCACCCCTCCCTTTCTGTTTCCTCTCTGCTCTCTGCTCTGCCCCTCTTCCCTCCCTCTGCTAGGCCTGGCCTCTCCGTCCTATCCCCTCTTCTTTCTAATAAAGCCCATTCTAATTCTGGTAGCCATGGCCCATGACTCTTCTGCTGACCAACCAGCACCATTTATCCTTTCACTTACCTATCATTTTTTAATTTACAATTTGCTTAAAACTGGATTTCTAGATAAGATAAAATACTAGATACCCAGTTGAATTTGAATTTCAAAAGAAAAACATATGAGATGTATTCATGCAAAACATTAGTTGTTGTTAACTGAATTAACATACACTCCAGTTGAGGGTATGCTGTTCATGATTTCTCATCTAGCAACTCTACCTAAAAAACTACTTGGTTATTGAAGTCAATGTGGTGATTCAGTGGGTAAAGGCACTTGCCACCAAGTCCGGTGACCTGAGTTGGCCATGTTGTCTTCTGACTTTTGCATACACCACAGCCTTCTCTCCACATACATAAAATAAACAAGTGTCAGAACCTAGGAGGCAGAAGCAGGCTAATCTCTGTGAGTTTTAGGCCAATTGGTCTATATAGTGAATTCTAGGTTGTCTTAGTTGGGGTTTCTATTGCTGTGAAGAGACACCATGACCACAGCAACTCTTATAAAGGAAAACATTTCATTGGAGCTGGCTTATAGTTCAGAGGTTTAGTTCATTATCATCATGGTGGGAAGCATGGCTGTGTGCAGGCAGACGTGGTGCTAGAGAAGGAGCTGAGAGTTCTACATCTTGATCTGCAGGCAGCAGAAGTAACTTGTAGCTGGAGAGGTTTCTCTCCGGGTCTCACCAAGCCCCTGCAGTCCGACAGCCCACTTACAAAATAAACACACAGACGCTTATATTATTTAAATGTTTGGCCTAATGGCTCAGGCTTCTAGCTATCTAGTTCTTACATCTTAAATTAATCCATTTCTATAAATCTATACCTTGCCATGTGGCTCGTGGCTTACCAGCATCTTCACATGCTGCTTGTCATGGCAGCGGCTGGCAGTGACTCCCTCTGCCTTCCTGTTCTCTCAATTCTCCTCTCTGTTAGTCCCGCCTATACTTCCTGCCTGGCTACTGGCCAATCAGTGTTTTATTTATTGACCAATCAGAGCAACACATTTGACATACAGACCATCCCATAGCAGCAACTGTGTTACATTGCGTGAAGTTTGAGCAAAGGAGACCTCAAAGCCTGCTCCCATATAGTGACACACTTCCTCCAACAAGACCACACCTCCTAATAGTGCCACTCCCCATGGGGGCCACTTTCTTTCAAACCACCACACCCCACTCCCTGGCCCCCATAGGCTTGTAGCCATATCATAATGCAAAAATAAATTCAGTCCAACTTCAAAAGTCCCCATCATCTATAATAATCTCAAACTTATTTAAAAGTCCAAAGTTTCAAGTCTCTTTGAGATTCATGCCATTTCAACTATAATTTCCTATAAAATCAAAATCAAAAAGCAGATCACATACTTCTAACATCTAATGGCACAGGATACACATTACCATTCCTAAAGGGAGGAAAGGGGGCATAGTGAGGAAGTACTGGACCAAAGCAGACAAAAAACCAGCTGGGCAAACTCCACAAAGTCTGCAGCTCCATGCCTGATGTCAAAGTGTTCTTCAGATCTCCAACTCCATTTGGCTTTGCTGACTGCAACACACTTCTTTCTCATAGGCTAGTTCCACTCCCTGTTAGCCTGACTTCTCATCAGGTATCCCATGACTCTGGCATCTCTAACACCTTGGGTTCTCCAGAGCAGTCCAGGCTTCAACTTCACAGCTTCACTCAATGGTTTCTCTACTGGGCCTCCATTCAGGGACACCCTCGACACACGCCTGGCCTCATCTTCCACCTGATCTGAAAAAGTGTCCTTTGAGGCTGTGCATGGCGGGGTAGCTGGCTCATCAACCTCTGGGGATTTCCTCTGCAGTTTTGGTGCTTGTCCTGGATCTCACTCTGTAGACCGGGCTGGCCTCAAACTCATAGAGATCCACCTGGCTCTGCCTCCTGTGTGCTGGGACTAAAGGCATGCGCCACCACCGCTCAGCTTCTGGGGATTTTCTTGCCTCTGCCTCCCATCTAGGAGCATAGTCGTGACAAACATATGCTACTGCATCTAGCTTTCAGTGGGTGGGGATCTGAATGTATGTCCTCATGCTTACACGGCCAGTACTTCATCCTATGGGACAGTTTCCTAGCCCTGACTTCTTTTTTTAAAACATTATCCTTAGGTTTCAGGTGGTCCTTCCTGAGCATGGCTCTGGACCTTCACATTCGTTTACTTTCTTTTCAAAAGGTCGGGTCTTTTGTAAGAAAGGATGCTATAATATAAACCATACTGCAAGTTGTTATAGCCTTTTTTTGAGCTTGTCAAAAACAGTTCCCGAGAGGGAAAGGAGTCCCCTTGTCCCAGACTTCAGCATGTTTATGTGAAATATCTTCCAAGACACCCTGTCCTGTGTCAGACTGGGCCCCACCTCTGTACCCGGGAGAAAGGAGAACAGCAAACAGCTAGAGGTGCTAAGAATGTTGCACCTTGAGAACTCAGAGAAACTGGTTCAACCGCCCCGGTCATTTCTGCTGGACCTTGCGAGCCCCTAATGGCTGATATTGCTTTTGCTTGCTCTCTCAGTCAGGCTACGGGAGTTGTTTCTGAGGATGTCGTAAGCGCCTGCTTTGATGTTTCGCTCTCTGCTGCTTCTGTCTATCTGACACCTGCTCTTTGTTCTCTGACTTTGCTTACTATATACTTCATAGATTCACTCATTCGGGGCGGGGGGGGGGGAGGCTATTGTAGGTCATTCTCCATATAGAAATGTGTACACACAGTCCTCCACCTAGGAAGAAATCAGTCCCACAGACCCTCTAGGAAAGGCCCTCCATAGCTTGTACTCACTTTGAAAAAATACATCAATTTTGTTTTCAGCCAGGCAGCTGGTCATCTAGGGCATTTTAAAGTCCCCAACACCCTCCCTTCCAACACAGCCAAATAAAAAGCCTATGACACAAGTCAGGTGTCATGTTATGAATCTAGAACATAAAGACACACAGAGCTAAGGGCTGGGCTGAGTCACGCTGCTGGCAGCCTCCAAAGTGTGCGTACCAGTCCAGGAATCCCCAGGACCGAGATCCCTGGAGATCCTCTAGCAGGGCTCTTCCCGGGATGAGTTAATCCATTTATTTCTTTTTAGTATTGCATTTTTTTGTATCACTTCTTTAAAAAAAAAATTCTTACATTAATTCTTTGACAATTTCATGCAATGTATTTTGATCGGATTCTCCCAACTCCTTCCAGATCCTCCCCCGACACCACAGTCACCTAACTCCATGTCGTCTCTCTCACACAGTCCCCTAATTCCATGTCGTCTCTCTCACACTTGTTTGCCCTGCTTCCCCAATCAGACTTGTGCCGCCCATGTGTACCTGGTTGTGGCGCCATCCGCTGGAGAGTGTTCGACCAATAAGGGCCACACCCTTAAAGAAAACGGACTCTACCCTCCCTAGAGGGCATCGGTTCTCAATAATAGCTCCTCAGCTAGGGGTGAGGCTCTTGGGAGGCCCCTCTTCTCCATGCTGAAATACTGATCGGCTTGTGTGGTGGTTTGAATGAAAATCCCCACCCCCCAGGCCCATAGGAAGTGACACTATTAGGAGGCGTGGCCTTTCTGGAGTGGGTGTGGCTTTGTTGGACGAAGTGTGTCACTGGGGGAAGTGGGGGAGGTGGGCTTTGAGGTCTCAAAAGCTCAAGCCAGGCCCAGTGGCTAACAGGTTCTTCCTGCTGCCTGCCGATCCAGGTGTAGAACTCTCAGATACCTCTCCTGCAGCATGTCTGCCCTGCAGGCCACCATGCTTCCCACCATGATGATAATGGACTAAACTACTCTGAACTGTAAGCCGGTCACCATGAAATGTTTTTCCTTTATAAGAGTTTCCATGGTCATGGTGTCTCTTCACAGCAGTAGAAACCCTGACTAAGACAGCTTGATCGTGTGGGGGGGGGCAACCACAGCTGCTGTAAGTTCGTGAGTGCAGTGGGCCTGTCATGTCCAGAAGATAGCTTTACCTCAGTCTGCCCCAACCTCCGCCTGCTTTTCTTCAATGTTCCCTGAGCGCCAATGTATTTCATTATTGATTAACACCGGGATACTGATTACTATGAAATTCCAGTGGTTATTAATTATGGGACTGCAGCTACTTCCTGAAGTGCAAGGAGGCTCTGTGGGATCTTGTGCCTGATGTTGGATACTGTTACAGTCCAGGCAAGAAAGTTACAGACACCACACGTATAAAGATACATTAGAATCCTTTACTAGCCGGGCCGTGGTGGCGCACGCCTTTAATCCCAGCACTCGGGAGGTAGAGCCAGGTGGATCTCTGTGAGTTCAAGGCCAGCCTGGGTTACAGAGCGAGATCCAGGACAGGCACCAAAATTACACAGAGAAACCCTGTCTTGAAAACCAAAAAAAAAAAAAAAGAATCCTTTACTAGAGCTGGCTACCAAGAGCAGGCTTTTGCCATGACAGACTCTGGACCCTGAAGCTCAGAAGTACATTATTTATACAAGGAAAAGACACAAAACCTCCAAGATAGGCTAGGGCAATGGTGGCACAGAACTTGTGGGAGTAACTATATATATGTAACCCATGTCTGATGTGATTTAAGCCCCACTCCACAAGGTGGAGCCCATACCTAATACAGCTGGGGGATGAACCAGAGACTAGATAGCCCAGAAACCTAGGGTAAAACCCAACACTACTGACTGGTATTAAAAAAAAAAAAAGTATCAGTAAAATGACTCCTAATGATATTCTGCTATATCCAGATCAGTGCCTTATTCGGTCCTCATCAGGGAAGCTTCCTCCTGCATCAGGCAAGAAAAGATGCAGAAACCAACAGCCAGAAATGACACGAAGAGAGAGTCCTTGGAAATGTGATTGTTTCCTTCAAATCCCTCCCCTCAGAACTCCGAGAGACCTCACAGAAGAGGAGGCAGAAAGAATGTAAGAGCCAGAGGGGATGGAGGATACCAGGAGAGCAAGGCCCTCTGAACTAAGCAAGGCTCGTAAGACCTCACAGAGATTGAAGCAGCATGCACAAGGCCCTCTGTATATATATATATATATATATGTTACAGCTTTCAGCTTGGTATTGTTATGGGGCTCCTGAGTGTGTGAATGAGTGGGTCTTATGCTTATTCTCAGGGCTCTATTCCTTCTGTTGGGGTTACCTTATCTAGATTTGATGTGATGGTTTCTGTTTTACCTTATTATATTTTATTTTGTCATGTTTGGTTGCTGTCTCTTAGAAGCCTGTGCTTCTCCAAGGAGAGACAGAAAGGGAGTGGATCTGGAGGGAAGGGGAGGGGAGGAGGACCTGGGAGGAGAGGAGGGAGGAGAAACTATCAGGATATATTGTATGAGAAAAGAATCTATTTTCAATCAAAGGAACATTGAAAAAAAAAACCCACGTGTGATTGATTAAAAAAAATAAATGATTTCTCTTTTCCTGCGTTTGTGTGTACACATATGTGTTTGGTTGTGCATATGCCAAGAAACACTTCCATGAACTGAATGGCAAGCTTTCCCACTCTGACATCACTCTTAATTAAGAACAAATAAAAAGACATATAACTGAAGCACATAAAACAATTGAAGTGCAGTTAGTGTGGCCACTTTCAGAGCATGTTGACAGGCCTTTAGGAGACACTTCAAGATGTACACCCAGGCAAAATCCCGAAGGACAGCATGTGCTGGAAGAGACTGACTCCTCAGAGAATAACTAGGAAAGTTCATGGTACATTTGAAGGAGGAGATATGATCACGAGTATCACCCCACTGCTAAAGGGATGCAATGCCCCCAGTGACAGGAAGCACGGAGAAAGTCGGGGAGAATCCCACTCTTCTTCTTCCCTCAGCCTTCAAAAGCAACGCTATCCACATGAGTTCTACAAAACATTAGAAAGTCTTTGTTTGAGGCAGGGTCGCATTGTGAAGCTCGGGGTGGCTTTGAACTCATGGCTCCTCTTGCTTCTGCCTGTCCACTGATGGCATTAAAGGCGAGTGCTACAACCTCCCCACGTACAATGTTAGATTTGGCAAGTGGGGGGGGGGGTTGTCATGAAGAGAAACATGGAGGAAACACACTGGTCTCCTTGGAAGGACTCTTTCCTGTAGGTCCCTTATGCTTTAAGACAAGATGTTCTCTGAAACCCTAAGAGAGGGGGAAGTCTTTGATACCTTATGTAATAATAAGTGACATTTGGGGGATAGGGAGATGGCTGAGTCAGTAAAGTGCTAACCCACAAACATATATATATACACACACACATATATACATATATATGCATATACACATATATACATATATTTGTATACACACACACACACACACACACATATCCAACCCCTCAAATAACACTTTTTATTAGCAAGTATTTCGTAGACCAATATTCTGCAAAACACACCTTGGAAGCCATATTTGAAAAAAGGGAGGATGTTCTGTTGTCAACAGAAATATCATCACAACTCAGTGAAAATCAGCATAACATATCCAAAGAGGGGGCTTTTGAAAAACCCAGTAGCCAAAGGTGAGTGCCACATAGAGTTAAAGTAGAATTTCACTGAGTCGTGATGATCTTCCTACTGAAGCGGCAGAGACACACATCCCTGGCTTTCAAAGGAAGAAAAAAGAATCTCCTGCAGAGCCTTTCACAGGGACGAAGGAAGACAGACGTAGGCTGGAGACTCTGACTTGCAACCATGGCAGGAACTAGCAAACAGGACACCAGAGCAGCACGTGCCTATTGGCCTTGTAAATTTCCACAGCTGAAACTGGCTTACTGAAATATTTCCCTCGCCAGTAAGTACACCACAAAGGGCAAGTCCCTCTGGAGCCAGTTGATTCTCACGTCTGCCTCCTGGCCAAGGGAGAGGCTAACAACCACGAATGTACACAACAGGGAGACATATGTCCTCTAGAGTAACAGAACCGATAAGCCGTGTTAACATAGAAGAGGAGATTTATTGTGGATGTTGCCTCAATGATCGTGGAGACCGAGAAGTCCTACTGTGACCAGTGTTCTGGGCTGAGTGTTTATAAGCGCTTGGTTGTCTTCTTTAAAAAAAAAAAATAGAAAGAAATTCACACAGAATGCAAAGTAGTAAGGAAATTTTATTTCAGAGCTAATCAATAGTAGAGATCAGGAAGAAATATGTTGTCAAGAGTGAACAGCAGTCCTCAAGAGTAAGGCTATTCAAGGGCGCCAATTATTATTTGGGGCTTCCTTTTATGGGCTTCAAGAAGAGGAAGTGTCTTGTTATTAGGGGCTTTATTTGGATGGTTCTTTATTTTGGTTGACTGACTAAGTTATATAATCTCTTTTATGCTTTACATGTCTCTTCCCATAATGCATCTGATTTTAATCATATGCATCAGCAAAAGATGGTAAATAGAGGCTTTCCCTTAAACTTCATGTTGAGGACATGGTTTGCCTTCTTGTATATGCACCACCTCTAACCAGTTCAGTCTGGGTCAGCCTCCCTACTCTTGTACTTAGACATACCTAGAACGTGATTGACCAGACCTGTCTGCATGTGATGGTTGCTAAGGGGAGGAGAAACTTATTCCGTTGCTCAGAGTGGGGTGTGTATGCAGCTTAATGCAGGTAGCCCCTAGGTTGCTAACAGGGTGCTAGGTGTTCGGAGTAGGGTATGCATGAATAGTATGTACAGGTAAGGGTCCTCAGTTGTCAAGGACTGTGTACACAGCCCATACCAAGTGGAGTCCCAGGTTGCTAACTATACCCTATGCTTGTCTGTCTCAGTACCGTACATTGTCTGTTAAGCAGAAAACCAGGAAATAATGCCATTACTATAAGGACAGAGGATTGGGGGTAGTTAGGACCTTCAAAATTCAAGGACAGGAGAAATGGAATGTCCCAGCTCGGCAAAAGAAAGTCAATTCTCTTTTCTTGTTTGCTTGTTTGTTTTCTGTTCCCTTCACTACACTGGCTTCACCACATTGGTGAAGGCAGGTCCTCTGTAACAGTCTATGGATTCCAATGCTAATCTCTTGCAGAATCATCCAGAAAACAATATCTAGAAGCAATGTTTTAGAGCTATCTGGGCATCCCTTAGATCAGTCAAGATGATACATAAAACTCACAATCATAATGTATTACCTAAAATAAAATGGAAGATGGTAGAATGGGAAAATGGTGATTACAAATCACCAAACGCCTAGTTCATGATCAGTAAGAATAGGCATGTCCAATGAATTCAGCTGCCTGGGGAAGCAAAGGTCAGAAGTGGCTTTGGTGAATTATATCATTGATTCATTATGTTTCTGTCATCTTTTTATCTTTAAAACTTCAGTACCAGCCTAGAAACATAAGGCATGGTATACAATTCAACACGTTCAGTGGTCAGTACTTAGGACAAACATACACTCTTTTTTTCATCACTGTTCTTCTATTGCTGTGAAGAGACACCATGACCAAGGTGACTCTTATACAAGAAAGCATTTAATTGGGGGCTCACTTACAGTTTTGGAGGCTTTGTCCATTATCATCATGGCAGAGGGCACGGCAGCATGTAGCTGTGGTGCTGAAGAAGTAACTGAGATCTACCTCCTGCTCCGTAAGCAGAGAGAATAAGACACTGGACCTGGTGTGAGCTTTTAAAGCCTCCAAGCCCACCCCCAGTGATACGCCTCCTCCAACAAGGCCACACCTCTTAATCTTTCTAATGTTTTCAAACAGTTCCACTCCCTAGTGAATAAGCATTCAAATACATGAGCCTATGGGGGCCGTTCTCATTCAAACCACCACAGCTCTTTAATATGGCCTTTAAGGTCCCACAGCATCTGGATCCCAGACCCTTCTGTTCTGCTCCTCTTGTCCAATCCATTCCACTTACTCTGTCCTGTCTGACAGGCACATCCTTCTTTTCTTTCAAACAAGAATAACCTAAATGACTTCTCATCATGGGCTCAATTAAACCTTCTCTGGCTCCTCAGAGAACCCCCTAATCTCAATCCCTCCTGTGAATCTGGTCTTCCTTCATAACATTCGCAACCTCCTGTTTGTCAAGTTATGTAACGATTTCCTTTTTCAGAAGTCAGAACCTCTCCCAAATTTGAATCATACCTATTTTTTTCAATTCTTTTATAATGTAAAATACAGATCTTGAATGGTGTCAATACACAAGAAAGACTATCAATGATGATTCCTAAATGTCTTGGTTAGGGTTTCTATTGCTGCGATGAAACATGATTACCAAAAGGCAAATTGGGGAGGAAAGGGTTTATTAGGCTTACACTTCAGCATTGTTGTTCATCACTGAAGGAAGTCAGGATAGGAACTCAAACAGGGCAGGATCCTGCAGACAGGAGTTGATGCAGAGGCCATGCAGGGGTGCTACTCCCTGGCTTGCTTACAGTTTCAGAGGTTCAGCCCATTATCATCATGATGGGGAGCATGGTGATGTATAGGAAGACATGGTGCTGGAGCAGCTGAGAGTCCTACATCTTGCAGGCATCAGGAAGTCAATTGACTATCACACTGAGTGAGGCTTGAGAAAAAGAGACCTCAAAGCCCACCCCCACAGTGACAAACTTCCTCCAACAAGGCCATACCTCCTAATAGTGCCACTCCCTTTGGGGGCCATTTTCTTTCACACCACCACACAGAGAGAATCTGAAATCTATTTCTATGGAGTCTGTGTTCTGTGGATAAGAAATTATATTCATTATGTTGTAAGCACAGCAATGAAGGGTATATAATGTGTGAAGAACCTGAAGGGAAAGGTGGCTTTGGCCTGGAGGCAGTTTTATGATATCTCTCTTCATGCCTATGTAGATGTCTCCAAGAGGGTGGGTGGGATGATAATATCACGTTGGTGTGATGGTCAACATTATTAATTTGACAGGATCTAGAATCGTCTAGGAGATAAACCTCTGGGCATGTCTGTGATGTAGTTTTTGTTTCGGGTTAATTGGGGTAAGAAGTCCCACTCTAAACATGAGTCGTATCATTCTACAGGCTGGGATAGCAGACTTGATAAAGAAGAAAGGGTGAGCTGAGACCTAGCTTCCGTCTCGCTCTGCTTCCTGGATGCAGATGAAGTATGAGTGCCGCATCAGGATCCTGCCACCCAACGTCATCTTCACGGCAGAATGTGCATTTGACTATGAGCCAAAAGGGAACACCTTTCTGAAGTTGCTTCTTTATTTGGGTATTTTGTAATGGCGACAAGAAAAGCAACAAACACCAGGGGCAGGAGCACAGCAGGTTGGTGAATGGTCCCATGCAAAGATGGATGGAAGGCTGAAGGACCTAGCCTCTTGGTGAGCACAAGGCCATAGCTGTGACCTCTGCTCAGGATTTTTCACCCAAGTCTCACCTGAAGACAAGGAATGATGTTAAAATATGCACATGAAGAATTATGAAGGATGATATTCTGTCTTGGGAAATTCTGTCTTAAGAAGTTTCTTTTAGGCGCACGCCTTTAATCCCAGCACTCGGGAGGCAGAGGCAGGCGGATCTCTGTGAGTTCGAGGCCAGCCTGGTCTCCCAAGTGAGTTCCAGGAAAGGCGCAAAGCTACACAGAGAAACCCTGTCTCGAAAAAAAAAAAAAGTTTCTTTTAAACTTTATTCTATAGTATATTTCCCGATGGGATGTCTGTGGTTAATATGTGAATGTATTTGTGGTTAAACAAATTTGTAATTAAATCGAAATAACTTGGTATCTTAGTTAGGGTTTCTATTGCTGTGATGAAACACCATGACCAAAAAGCAAGTTGGGAGGAAAGGGTTTATTTGGCTTACACTTCCATATTACTGTTCATCACTGAAGGAAGTCAGGACAGAAACTCAAGCAGGGTAGGCACCTGGAGGCAGGAGCTGAATCAGAGGCCATGGAGGGGAGCTGCTTACTGGCTTGCTCCCCCTGGCTTGCTCAGCTTGCTTTCTTATAGAGCCCAGAACCACCAACCCAGGGATGGCACCACCCACAATGGGCTGGGTCCTCTTTGATCAATTACTAATTAAGAAAATGCCACATGCCGGGTGGTGGTGGTGGTGGTGGTGGTGCATACCTTTAATCCCAGCACTCAGGAGGCAGAGCCAGGCCATCTAGGTGAGTTTGAGGCCAGCCTGGTCTACAGAGCGAGATCCAGGACAGGCACCAAAACTACACAGAGAAACGCTGTCTCAAAAAACAAAACAAAACAAAAAGAAAAAAGAAAATGCCTTAGAGCTGGATCCTATGGAGGCATCTCTTCCATTGAGGTTCCCTCCTTTCAGATAACTCTATGTGTCAAGTTGACATAAGACTAGCCAGCACACTTGAAAAATATGATTTTTATAGGAAAGGATCAAGGATTTGCTATTCTGCAGTGTTACAACATTAATTCATAATGCCAGCATTAAAGACAAAACCAACACCAAATGCTTCAGCATTCCTTTTCAAATGCTTATTAAGCTGCTATCTTTCCAGCTATTACCATAACAGGTTTTTTAAATTAAATGCTCATTTTTACTTAATTTGCACAATTAGGCTGAAAATCAATGCTTTAACCACACCATGAAAAGGCTATTAGCCGATTTATACTTACTCAGTTGTTGAAATTAGCACTAAAACCAATCTCCCTTTCCCCTCTCTATTTCTCCCTTATTTTTCTTTTTAAATTCTTTTCTCTCCTTTCCTTCCTTCATTTCTTCCGAAAGTATGTGGTGTGAACTGGAAACTGTAACAGGTGCACACGGTTTGAATGTCTAACCCTTAACCTCAGGCCTATGTACCCAGCCATGTGCAGAGTAAGTTCAGCGTGACCCAGGTGATTTGTGATCACGCATGTCTGGAAGGAGCGACCAACACACTTGCACATTTATTATGTGTGTACATGCAAGCACACGCACGTCTCCATGGATGGCCTCAGCAGCAGCATGGCTCTAGGACACCATCATGGTCTCAGGTGGCTGACCAGACCCCAGGCATTTGCACGGCCCTCAGTGGCAACAAGAGCCACGGATGTCAACTTAGACCCTAGCGGCTATAGCGCCACTGACCCAGACACGGCCCTCTGCAGCAGCCCTGGAATGGACAACACCATGGCCCCAGATGACAGTGCAGGCCATTCAGGTCAGGTGGAGGTACGGCCCTCAGGCACCAACACAGCTGTGGGTCTGTGGCCTAGATCCCTGGCATCCATGTGGCCTTTGGTGGCACCATAGGCCACAGACATCAATACAAAACCCCACTGTGGTAGGACCATGGACCCAGACATGGTTCTAGGAAGCAGCCTGGGCTCAGGTGTCACCATGGCCCAGGTGGCAGTGCTGGCCACCCGGATAGGCATGGCCCCTGGGGCAGCCTGTCCCTTGGACAGCGACATGGCCCCAGGTGGTGGCGCAGGCTACAGGTCTCTGCTTGGCTCTCAGTAGTGACAGGGGCCATAGACTTCATCTCAGGCCCCCTCGGTTGCTTCACGGCCTCGGGCCAAGACTGGCTCTTGGCTCTGGCCACCTTGGACTCAGGCGGCAAGCAGGCCATTCATGTTGGCTCATTCCTAAGCACCCTTACCTCTTCAGATCTGCCTCTCTCCTGAGACTATGAACTGCTCCTCTGTCTCTCTCTCTTCCATCTCCCGACCCTTACTCACTCACCATAATGAGGCCCAACTGTCTGGTGCCAGGCACCAGACCGGCTCCTGGTTGGCACGGAACTGTAGCTGTAGAGTTCTCACAGTCCCGGGGCAGCAAGGATTCTCAAACACCGAGTCAACTCTCCAGTCCTCCACACATTTTTACATTCTTTCCTTGGGCCCAATAAACTCAACTCCTCCTCTTCCAGGTCATTTATCCAAGCGGAGTGTTTCATCACCTGTAGCTCTCGGTTTATTGTTTCTTCCCTCTCTGGCTGAGAACCAAATACAAATGTTTCCTGTCGACTCTTCAGTGAGTCCGTAGAGCCTCTTGCCATTTCCTTACTCTGGTTCTCCTGAAGACCCCAGCAAGCAGCTCTTGACTCAGTCATTTTAGTTTAAAGCATTCGTTAAAGAACACACGCAGACCCCAACACATCAATTACAATTCTTTTAGGCTGTAGCCAATAAAGTGCAGAGGGAAACAAGTTTGCTGTCTTCCACACACATCTGGAATGTTAAAGAACACAGCGATCTCATTTCATCCGAGTTTGTGAAGAGTCAGCTGCTGTGCCGCCGTGGCCTGCTTCTTTGTCTTGCTTTGGGAAATGTTTTCTATGTCTTGCTTCTATTGGCGGTAGAATTTGCTAGGCCAGGTAGGTCTTCTTGAGGAAGCACAGAGGATGGGAATCTTTTAGATAACATCCCACTGTTACCTGGCAAAGACTCCTATGGAGTTTTATGTCAGTTGGAGTTTCTCTAAGCTCTTCCCTTGAAAACAAACCAGGAAATTCTGTATAATTTTCCAAACTGAGAGGTGAAGTCAGGATCATTTTTGTTTGGTTTGTCTTTTGTGTTTCTACGGTGCTGGGGATAGAATGCAGACCTTGCCCATGCTAGAAAGTCTTTCTACTTACAATCACTCTATCTCAGCTACACTCGGAGGCCCCAGGTCTTACTAGACTTATGTGGATATAAATGAGAATTTTCCAAGAATTTAGACTCCATCTCTGGTCATGACAACAACCTGTAAGAATTAACGCATGTTTCAAAGAGGGATACCTTCTGGGCTGCGTCTGGATTACTACAGCAGGCGAGAGAGTTTGGGGAAGAAGCAGAAAAGGATTCCCTGGATATTAAAGGAGAAACCTGAAGAACAGGTCGGAACTCCTCCTTCTGCAGGGGCGGGATAAGGGGTTGACGTAAGGACAGGTTACGCCACCTCTGGGCAGAACAGACACCATGTTTCCCGTGGGTCAAGAAGACATCAAAGGCCTTGCCCAAAAACTGGAATAAACGCATGCAGGTCCCTTTCCTCCGTGTTGACCCCTGCCTATGGACTGCAGCGGAACAGGGAGGAAGGACAGATGAAGTGAGGTGGCTGAAAAATTAAAGTTTAATTTGGACAGAACAGAAATGTTCCACAGCAGAAAGCGAGAGTCTTCTTACATTTGAGGGTGATACCACAGTAGAAGGATGGGGCTGAAACACCATCCAGGAGTTTTAAAAGGGAGATCTGTTAGAGGGTTGATGGAGAGAAGAAGAACAATGTACTGTCAGGACAGATTCAGTGTGTCTAACAAACAAGTTAGTTTGCTTTAAAATGAAGCTATTGTAGCAACCCTAGCCTATCTGTGCCCTCCCCCAAATTTATAAAATCGGAACCTGAACCGAATGAAGCCTCATAAACCACCCACCAGCTGACAGGAATATACGCAGGGGGAAGACCTTGTTAATGATCCCAAGGAGATGCTGTTAGAACAATCCAGACCGTGAGACATTCCACAGGAACACAACCCTACGTCTCCAAAAACTATGAGGTTTGTTATGAAGTTAATGCATGATGCCAGATCTAAAAACAAAAGGCAGAGACTGAACAAAGGAAAAGGGCTGTTCCTTTTCTCATTGCTGGGATGAAGTATCCGACAAAACCGACTTATCTGGCTCATGGTTAGAGAAGGGATGTGGTCCGTCATAGGGGGCCAGGGGTGGCAATAGCTTAAGACGGCTAGTCACACAACTAGCAAGATACAAATATACAAAGAACAAACCAGAAGTAGAGCCAGGGCCAGGCTCTAAAGCAGCGGTTCTCAAACTTCCTAACGCTGCGACCCTTTAACACAGTTGCTCATGTTGTGGGGACCCCTCAATCGCAAAATTATTTTTGTTGCTGCTTCATAACTCTAGTTTTGCTACTGTTACGAATCATATGTAAACATCTGGTATGCAGATGGTTTTAGACAACCCTTGTAAAAGGGTCATTTGACCCCCCAAGGTGTCGTGACCCACAAGTCGAGAACCAATGTTCTAAACCTTCATGGGTCACCCCCTTGTGACCCACTTCCTCCCACAAGGCTTCACTCCTAAAGGTTCCATAATCTTCCAAAACAGTGCCACCCTCCGGGAAGCAAGTGTTCAGGTACAGGAACCCACGAGGGACATTTTACATTCAAATTACAAGTGATAAATTGAGAGACTTATATGAACTCTATTTTGGGACATATACACCATTTTTTTTTATTTGAACAACTTTAAAATGATACATTTGCAATAATCAAGGAAAGTTGAAAGTCAATTGCATACCTGTAATCCCAACATTCAAGAAGCAAGCCTGGGCTACATCGTGAGATCCTGTTTCAAACAAGTAAAAAATGAAACTCTTCCCAGCACTCGGGAGGCAGAGCCAGGCGGATCTCTGTGAGTTCGAGGCCAGCCTGGGCTACCAAGTGAGCTCCAGGAAAGGCGCAAAGCTACACAGAGAAACCCTGTCTCGAAAAACCAAAAACCAAAAAAAAAAAAAAAAAAAATGAAACTCTTAAAAAGGAAAGAAAACTTGAACTTGAATATTAACTATATTAAGGAACTGTTCATTTTAGGGACATGATGTTATTATTGTCTTGTTTCCTTTAAATTTGGATGCATTACAGAAACATTGAATTTTTTTACTTGTAACTAATAAAATATGTCTCTGGATTAAAAAAAAATACTCCAGGACAAAAATATTATGAATTTCAGGGAAGAATTCATGAAAAGAAAATAGCAAAGTATAAATAATTACTGAAGTGAGGTTGTAGGTATGTGAGTTATTTTATATTTTTTCTATATTTACATGTGGAAATTTTCACATTAAAAAGTTAAAGATGCATGAAAATAATAAAGCTGCTCAGATACTAGATATCTTTGTTTACTTTTGAAGAGCGTCGCATATGATGCAGTATGATGTCAAACTTAGAATGCTGTCTTCATGGCTTGTTACTTATGTAACCTTAGAAAACTCACTCAGTTCCATATCTAGTAATAAGAATGGCCTCCACTGTTACCAGGAGGAAAAGGAGGCGATGGGTGGAGACTTTTAGAGAGGTGGGTGGCTCAAACAAGTGAGACAGCGTATTGGAATCCAACTTTCTTTTTTCTGCTGTTTCTATCTCAAGTGATTATTTTTGATGTTAGTTTGCCATATGTTAAGTTTGAAATCTATAATTCAGAAGTGAAAAGGTACTGTATTAGGGATACCACAATTTTGTCTAACCCATGTTTTATAACTATTTCTCACATTTGTATGTATTTATCTTTTGTCTTTTCATAGTCCTTTTAAATACACTGAATTTTTCCTATTCCTTGAAAGGCAAATACACCAGTTTTTCCTATGAACATATTTCAATAATATGTGATTAAGAAAATAAAAATCTAAATGTTTGTATATCCTTTCACCCTTTGAAAATAGTTGGTAACAATTTGATGTGTCATTATACAAATGTATAATGTATAATAATATAAATTTAATATAAAATACATTTATAAATTATATAAATGTATACAGATACAGTTGAAGTATCTTCTGTTGCCTACTGTTCTCAGTCTTAATTCTCAGTTTGATCCATTCCCCTATTTCTTTTTGCTGCAGCTCTTGCTGTATAGTCCAGTGTGGCGGTTTGAATGGGGTTTCCTCCATATTCTCAGGCATTTGAATACTTGGTCTCTAGTTGGTAGAGGTCTCTCAAGCAAACCACGGTCTGCTTACGTTTAGGAGATGTGGCCTTGCTGGAGGAAGTATGTCACTGGGGGTAGGCTTTGACGTTTCAAAAGACCCTGGCCATTCCTAGTTAACTCTCTTGACATCTTGCTTGTGGTACAGGATATGAACTCTCAGCTTCCTCTTCCTGCTGCCATGGCTGTCTGATGACAACCTTCCCCCTCTCTACCGTGATGGTGACAGACTCCTATCCCTCTGGAACCGTAAAGTCCAAATATACCATTCCTTCTCTAAGTTTCCTTGGTCATGGTGTTTTATAACAGCAGTAGAAAAGTAACACAGGTTGGTCTCAAATACTCTGTCTTCCACAGCTTAATCTTAATGCATTTATTTATTGATTGATTTTGGATTTTTGAGACAGGGTTTTTCTATATAGCCCTGGCTCTCCTGGAAAGTGCTATGTGGACCAGGGATTAAAGGCATGTACCACCATGCCTGACCCTCTTTTTTTTTTCTTTTTTTTTTTTTTTTTTTTTTTTGGTTTTTCGAGACAGGGTTTCTCTGTGTAGCTTTGCGCCTTTCCTGGAACTCGCTTGGGAGACCAGGCTAGCCTCGAACTCACAGAGATCTGCCTGCCTCTGCCTCCCGAGTGCTGGGATTAAAGGCGTGCGCCACCAACGCCCGGCCTTCTTTTTCTTATTAAGACATAGTCTCATGTAGCCCAGGCTGGCTTAAACTCTTTAGGTAGCAGAGAAAGACCTTGAGCTTCTGGTCTTCCTGTCGTTTCCACCTACACAGGGATTACAGGCATGAGTCACTGTGCTGGGCTAGTTTAATGCATTTTAATTGCAAACTTAAAACAGAAACAGCAGCACAAAAGATAATGTTCAAAAATGTGCGTGCATATAGGAAACCTCAAATTATAGTGAGTGGACGGGATTTACCATACTGACTGAGGCTGTTGACTTTTCTTATCTCGGGTTCCTGTCTTGCACTAAGAACGGAGTGCACAGACAGTACAAGGAAAACAAAGGGAACTTTTGTTTCCCACGTGGGAGAAGTTTTAATGGGAAAGTCTAAACTTTAACAGGAAACTAGAAATAAGCTGCCAACTGACTGAGAGATGGGGAGTGTTACAGACCTACATCCTCAGTAGACTTTGGACTACCTAGGCAAGAGATCATCAGGAAGAGTTACAACTCCATGCTCTCAGGATTCTCAGCAGCAGCCCATTGCAGACCCTAACAACTCTGTAGATAGCAGCTCCCCAATAAAAGTAATGAGAGTGATGGGTGGTGGGTGGTGGTGGTGGTGGGTGTCTCCTGTCTCTGGCAGGTCTCAAAGGCCAAGGCAGGAATGGCGCATGACAAAACAGGGACAGTCATCCTTTGATGTGGAGGCAAATTCTCTGCCTGGAAGGAAGAGCAGTGTCTCTTGGGGGCAGAAGTTGTGGGCACTTAAGTGAATTCCCCTGCATGTGGATGGTGTCCAGCAGGTCTGTCTTTGGTGGGTCTTAGAAGCAATCTTCTTTCTCCTAGGAACACCTAGAACCAACCTGGCCAGAGCTAGGTGCTAGCTGGGAGCACCAATCTCACCAGGAGGCTGATTGAAATTTTCAAGCATCTTCCTCTGAAGACAGCAGGAACATCCAGAGGAGGTTCCCATCAGAGAGTGCCAGAGAAGTTCTTCAGATAGTCTCAAGTGGGTCATGATTGGCTCTGTGTGTGTGTGTGTGTGTGTGTGTGTGTGTGTGTGTGTGTGTGTAAATAAGGCATAGGATAAGAACAGATTAGGAGACAGCTCTGAGCCCAGAAAGAAAAAGCAAAAGCCCACCTAGACCTCAAAATGTTCTCAATCAAGACCACTGTCCTCATCAGGTTATCACAGAAATGTGGGGCGCCAAAGAGAGATGGGACACTCCTCCTGTACCCCACCCCCACAAGCTTTTTACATTCCTGCCAGCCCGGGTCCTATTGCAAAAGCAGCCTGTTTTTCTTGTGTGGGTTTAGCACCTGTTGTATTGTTAGTTCTTGTGTGGGTTCGGTGCCTGGCTGTCAGTTCTAACCATCCTTGTGGCTATCCAGTGGATTCTGGTGGCAGGCTCTCAAGTGCAGCCCCTTACCTTCATCTCCTGCCCTTGGATCATGAGCTCTTGATCCCTATAAAGGTCCAAACCTGGAGCTCCTTCTATCACATTATTCCTGCCTCTGAAGATGTAACCCTAAAATTCAGAGGGAAGTGTGAGAAACTCAAGATATCCAAAGTAATTAAGAAAAAGGAGCAATACCAGAGGGAATCACAATACCTGCTTTTAAATTATACCACATAGCTGTGTTAACAAAACCATCCAGTGCTTGTAGGTGGACTTTTCTGTCCCAAAGGTGGACCTTTCTGACCTATCAGCCAGTTCCCAAATAACCACACTGAGACTTATTATTAATTATAAATCCTTGGCCACTACTAGCTTAGGCTTGTTACTAACTACAGTCAACAACCATTACTATGTTGATAGGATTGGAAAGAAATGTGCCTAGAGTAATAATCTTTATTTCAATAATGCAAGAAGGCAAGGAATAGATATAGTAGTGTTTGTTTCTTTTTTAAACAAGGTCTGACATTGTAGTTCAGTTTGGCCTCAAAGTCATAACCCTTCTGCCTCAGCCTCCTGAGTGCTGGGATTACAGGATTGTGGTACCCTATTTCCTTTGAGCTGGGTTTTGATAGAAATAAGCAGGCCAAGGAAATCACTATAGTAAGAAAGTAAGAGGAGTCATTGGGTTGGAGGTCTTGATGGGTATCCAAGACATGTTTTGGGGAATGTTAATGTAAGAAAAGTGAATGGATAGGAATTAGTGGTCACATAGGAGAAACAACTGTTATGTGTAGGATTTCACTGATGGAATTATAAACCACAAAAGAATACAGAGATTTTTGAATGACCAATCTATCTAAACACTAGACACAAGCCTATTAATAAAAGATTCTACCTAAGAATTATTAGCAAATTTAAATTGATTTTTTATCCTCAAGTCACTTTTATCACCCTATGTCATCAGGAATGTTTCTTGTATTGTCTGAAATACAATGTGGATAAGGAGATGGAAGTGTGCTTGGCACATGTGTTATCAATAATGCTTAATAATGTGTTAGTTATAAGCATGACTGTTCTGAAGCACTATAAAGACTAATACATGGTTATAAAGGGAGAGGGGTGAACATGTATCTTGTTCCACCTTACTAAATACTTTGTCACTAGTATTTGAAAATAACAGTTTCCTGCATTTTTAAAAGTTCTACACTTAATTTCCAATAAGCATTCTAGGTATTGCTTGGTATAATTTAAAGTGTGTGTGTCCCCTTGAATCCCCACCAAGGATGTGGTTAATTTTGTGATTTCCCAATCCTTCTCTACTCTAGCATTATTAAATAGTTCCACCCAGGGTGAATGCTGAGCCTCTTGGCTAGTGAATATTGGCAAAATAGTAGGACAGAGGATTGCTGACTTTCAAATTTAAATAATGACATGGTTGGGGATTTAGCTCAGTGGTAGAGTGCTTACCTAAATAATGACATTATGCCTGGAGGCCAGTTCCAGGTCCACATCTTGTGTAGAAACACAGCATTAAGGAAGAGCTATTACTTCACTTATGTATTAATCAGAATCAGACTTAACACTTTTTAGCACAAGATGAGGCTTTACAAAGTGCAACGTGTGAATGACGTCAATTCATGAAATATGGTTAGGCCCCAAAGTGTCAAGAGTAGAGACCCAAAGACCACCCAACATGACAAAAGTCTGAATTGAGGGTCTTTATTAAGCCAGCCTGTGACTGCCTGGATGGAAACACTTCTCAAAGAGCCATCTCAAATGTATATTACAGGAGTTTTTAGAGACAAAGAACACAGAAAAACTACCTCGTGGTTGGCAGTTGCTGGAGGAAGCAAGCAAGCAAGCGGTTTAACAGAAGCCAAGAACCAGCAATTAGCTTAGGCATTTCAACCCCAAATTTCCAGCTGGAACAAGATGCAGAAACATTTGCCCTGTCACATTCCTCACTGGTCTTAGGGAATGAGTCAAATCATAGACTTCTCCTACTCTAAGGAGGTGTTGTTGGTCTAAGTATCATTGATTTGACTGAATTAACCTTTGTTTTACATAACTGGCCATGAAATTTATAATGTAAAGCCCCACTCAATCCAATCAAAATGAGATTTAGAGGCCCAGCCAGTGCTGATAGCAGAATAGTTAGCCAGGGGGACCAAGAGAATAGAGGCTGTCTTAGGGTTTCTATTGCTGTGATGAAACTTGATGACCAAGAATCAAGTTTGGCTTACACTTCAGCATTGCTGTTCATCACTGAAGAAAGTCAGGACAGGAGCTCAAACAGGGCAGAATCCTGGAGACAGGAGCTGATGCAGAGGCCATGGAGGGGAGCTGCTTGCTGGCTTACTTCCCATGGCTTGCTAGGCCTTCCTTATTATAGAACCCAGGACCACCAGCCTAGGGATGGCACCACCCACCATGGGCTGCCATTGGTCACTAAATGAGAAAATGTCTTACAGCTGGATCTCAAGGATGCATTTCCTCAAGTGAGGCTCCTTCTTCTGATGACTCTATAGCTTGTGTCAAGGTGACACACAAGACCACCCAGTACAGAGGCTAATACCAATTTCCTGATTTCTCTCTCTCTCTCTTTTAAGTTTTCCCCAACCATGCAAGATTTTCTCTAATTACTCCTGATCGATTAACATAGAAACAAGATTTCTCTCAAAGTCATGCAAAGTCCTCCTTGTTTCATGAGAAGTCTAAGCCTCTTGGACTTTGTAGGACCACTTCTGCAAGTGACTCTGTTGTTTTAATTCAGAAATGGAAACTTTTAATACCTCTAGGTCCTGATCAACATGTCCACTTAGTTCCTTTTTTTTTTGGTTTTTTTCGAGACAGGGTTTCTCTGTGTAGCTTTGCGCCTTTCCTGGAGCTCACTTGGTAGCCCAGGCTGGCCTCGAACTCACAGAGATCCGCCTGCCTCTGCCTCCTGAGTGCTGGGATTAAAGGCGTGCGCCACCAACGCCCGGCCACTTAGTTCCTTAAAGTTTTAATTTCCCATGATAAAGGCTGGTGTGCCTATAGCTGTTAAGCCAGCTTTGCTTGCTCCAACCAAGAGTGGGATGAGGACTGGTGAAGCTCTTTTTTTTTTCTTTATACTCCAGGGGCCATATTAAAATATATTCCCCCTTCTTCCCTATTATATAGCTGTACCCGGGGCAGAATGTGTACAGAGATACTTAAGAAGGGTTTCTTAGTTTGGAAAGCATCAGAAAAGGCAGATTCAGTCAAACTATTAGCACATGCCCACCTACTAGTCTCAGAGGCTCGGTAACATGGCTGTTTTCCAGATGAATTAACCCGGAAGGCAGAATAGCAGGCATCACAGCAGGGCTAAGTGCAAGGCTAAAGGTTTTGGACATTAGACAAGTTCTATTCCCTTGTAAGTCCCCTCATGATTGGGCTGTCCCCAGTCACAATGGTTTTTTTTTTTTTTTTTTAAGTCAGTGGGCTGACAGTCTGGTTAGTTCTTATCCCTATGTAGTATGGGGGCTAGGGGTCTAAGTACAACCAGAAATCCTTGCCAATTTCTGGCTGGAAATGATTAACAAGTGGTGGATCTTTCCAAGAGTGGGAAATAGGGGTGGAGATTTCCCAGCTCCCTGGACAGCAGGAGGTGAGACTCTGGCCCTGGATTTGAACTGTCCATCCCTTCTTTTTGCATCCTCTATTTCCTCTTAGTGGTACCATGGAATCTCAGGCAGCACCGGATCAAGGTCTGTCACCAGAATATCAGGAGGCCCCATTGGTCTTAGGGTCACTTTTCAGGCAGCCCGGTCAGCAGCTCAGTTACCTCTTGCCTCGGGGGGAGTAATCTTTTTGATATCCTCAGAAGTGGAGGATGGCAACTTTTAGCAGAAGCCAAATAGCCTCTAGGAGGGCCAAGATTTCCTCTTTGTTTTTAATGTCTTTTCTTCTAGCAGTGAGGAGCCTTCTTTCCCTATAGGTCATACAATGCATATGTGCAATAGCAAAAGCATAGAGACTGTTTGTGTACATAGAGATGGACTTTCCTCATCTGAAGGCCTCGGTTAAAATGATCAATTCTGCTTTCTAGGCTGAGGTACCTGTCCCTAAGGCTTGGGCCCAAATTGTTGCAGTTGAAGTAACTACCACAGCCCCTGAGTACCCAGCTCCATCTTTAATGAAACTGCTCCCATCCGTGCAGAGTACTACTCATCGGGATCCTTCAGGAGGGTGTCCACTAGGTATGGATGGATGCCCTAGACCACCACCGTGGTTACCTCAAGACAGTCATGGATGAGCACCTGCAGGTCATCATCAGGCAAGAGGGTGGCAGGATGGAGGTGACTTTCTCAAACTGGGCTTGAGGGTGGTACAGGAGCAGGGCCTGTTACTGGGTCACATGGGCAAGACAGCTAGTAGTCTGGTGTTCCTGGGAGAAGGGCCTCAACTGCGTGAGGTGCTGTGAGTCTAGGATGCTGATCAGAGCTGACCTGTTGGCTTATTTCACAAGACTAGCAGTAGGCACTGCAGCTCTTAGGCAAGTGGGCCATCCTGAGGCCACAGGGTCCAATCATTTGGACAGTTACGCCACATGGAGTTTCCATGCCCCAAAGCTTGGGTTAAAATTCCTTTTGCGGTACCTTTTGTTTTGTGGACAAACAGATAAAAAGGTTTTGAGACATCTGGAAGGGCTAGGGCTGGAGCCAAAGTAAGTGCCATTTTTAAAGTGTTAAATGCTTTTTTGTTCAATCTCAGTCCCAATTAGGGGCTTGGTGTTCCCCTCCTCCCCCGCCCCACACACTTTGTGCTGGTGTATAGAGGCTTTGCTATTTCTGCAAACCCTCGTATTCAGAGGTGGCATACCTAACCACAGCTAAGAACTCTCGAACCTGTCTCTTTGTCTTTTGGAGTTGGGATCTGAAAGATGGCAGCAACCCTACTCGGAGACAGGTTCCTTTTGCCTCCCCTCAGCTGGTAGACAAGATAGGTAGCTTCTGAAGCAGGAAGTTGGGCTTTCTTAGCTGACAGCCTGTAGCCCAAGGTCTGTCACCCTTGCAGCGGTCCCCCAGTGGCCTCTTTATAATCTATTGCAGTTTCAGAGGCTAAGAGGAGCTCATGTACATACCATAAAAGTACGATCTCGGAAAACTTCTGATAGAAGGACAAGAGTTCAGTACTTAGTGACTCATCAAACAGGGTTGGAGAGTTTTGAAACCTTTGGAGCAACTGGTTCCAGATGAGTTCCCCACCGTAACCTCTCACTGGGTCTGGCCATTCAAAAGCAAAGTTGGGTTGACTCACGTCTCATTTTTCAGGTCCAAGACAGTGTGAACCCGTTTTTCTGGAGGAATCAGACATGACAGTGTATGGTTTGGGACTGTATGGGTGGATGGTATCGACACTCTTATTCACTTCCTTCAGATCTTGGACTGGTATATAATCAGAGGTCCCAGGTTAAGCCACAGGCAGGAGAGGTGTATTCCAGGGTGAGCGATGGCACCAGGGTGCCTGTCTCTCTAAGCTGGGTAAAATGGACTACATTTCCCCACTTTGTTCCGAGAGTCACTGGGTATCTGGATGGGGGTAGCTGAACTGGTGAACGATTATGGGAACCTGGTGTTGGGCCAGTCCCGGGGGTGGGGATGGGGATGGGTTTTTGCCCAAGCCCCCGGAATCTTCATTGCAAATCTGAGAGAGAGTCTGTGACTGTTTGATTGGGGGTAGGCCTTTCAGCTAGAAGATACTTTTCTGACAAACGGCAAGACACCAAAATTTTGCTGGGTATTTATAAGTCTCTGTCTCATCATCAGAAGTGATGGTGGCTTTCAGTTTTTGCAAGCCGGGGTTGAGTCCATCAGGCATGACCAAGAATAAGTGTGTTACCTTCCCCTTTCCTGGTGTTATGGGTCTGGGTTGTTCAGAGAATCACCAGTCTGACCACAAGAAAATTTTAACAAAGAAGAGGCTTTATTCAGATATTGGCGCTAGGACTATGCCTGAGATTCGGGATTCTCATGATGTAACCCCAAGCCACATTAGTCAGGAGTTTATAAATGCAAAAACCACAAGGTACATTCTGGTACATACCTTACCTATGTGCAAGCATCCTGTGTGTGTAAGCTGGAGCTCAATTTAGCAAACTTTGGTTATCTTGAACAAGAAAAGCTGGTTTACAGAAGTGTAATACGTGGTAAGCATTGTGACCTGTTATCTTGCAAGAACAATAGTTTCTGTTAAATTGTACAAGACCAAGCAATTACAGGAATAGCCCTTAACATTCTGGGAAGTTATTTGTTTTTGAGCAAGCTGGCTGAGTACAGCTTCTCCAGGCTAGAGGCTTACAGGCTGGAGGTATTTTTATTTTTCAAATCCCTTAAGCACAGTGATTTTTTTTAAACATAAGCAATCACATTTCCCCTTTGAGTTGTATCCTGAGTCAAACTCTTGACCCTGTGGTGGGTACTTGTTCATTTTGGGATCGAATGTTCCTGGTTAAGGCACTAATAGTGCAAACACCACCAGTACAGCGGAGCAGAAGGGTTATGGGTCCTGTGATGGCCGACAGTAGCTTTGTTAGCCAGGAGGACCCTGAAAGTGAGAAGGGGAACCATTTGTTTTTCCGTTTCAGGCCCTTTCTCTTTCTGCAATGGTTTCAGAGTGTAGTCAAATTATCTCTAATGACTCCTGGTTTGCATAGAAACATTTTTTTTTCTAAAACCATACAATAACCTCCTTGATCTCCACCAAGTAGGTCAAGTGCCCTGCCATGATGTAAAATCACTTCAGCTAATGTTTCTACTTGTCCTTCCAACTTGTTAATAGATTTTCTAATATTGAATGACCCTGGTCAGTTTGAAGTCCTAGGTTTTGAATTAATATCTGCCATCGCTGTACCTGTGGTACCAAGAATGGCCCCTGCTACTCCTAAGCTTATTAGGGGAGGTATGGGGGTGCTACATGTATCTTTCTGAATAGGGACGCTGGAAGAGTTTGTGAATACAGGTGCTGTCTTCCTCCTGGACCATCATAAACACACATCCATGGAAACAAAGATACCAGGATGCAAAATTTCAGGGCTTTATGCATATGCCAGATAGATAAGCAAGGAAACAACCAGTTAGCACACGCAAGCCAATCAACTTCTGCTGGGCAGTAAAGGATGAAACTGTCACCTCATAGAGAGGTTCCTGGGAGGTTTGAAACCGTGATGGTGGACCTGCATTTACTCTTAAAGGGGGAATTAGACATATCATAGCTCTTTGAGTAAAAGCAGGTCCCTTCACTGCAGATCCAGTCTAGGTCAAGGGATTTGATAGTTGAGTGAACCATCCCCATGGGCAATTTTCCCAGGCCGAGGGAATGATGGAGGCTGGGTCCTGATGTACAGTGAGTCCTACACAGGGCATGTTTTTTCTTTTTTTTTGGGGGGGGGAGGGGAATGCAGAACCAGCAGCCAAGTGCAATATTTGGGTTAGTAGTGTTTATGAGTTGGTATACCGATCCTATCATCGTCATTAGGGATTCTGGGGAGGTCAGAAGAGGAGGGTTAGTGAGAAGAGCGAGAGGTGCCTCGGTGGGAAGTTCCCTGAACTGGTGAGTTCTGCTGATGGGGGCTGGAACAGGAAACACGGCAGCAGGGGTGGAAGCAGGTCTGGGGCAGAAGAGTGCTGGTGAGAGGAACTGTGGGTGAGATGGGCTGGGGAGGAAAGGGGTAGGATCAAAGAAAGGCATATACTTAACTAGGTTCTAAAGCTCAGTATTTTGGATCCTTCCCGAGGCGCCGACCTATTCCCATCTCTATCAGAAGCACCAATGACCCATTTCCCATCTGTTGTCTCAGGGGTCAAGAACTTCATCGGTAACTCTACTACACCCATCAACCAAGGGAGGGTGGACTTTCTCCCCGCCAAGTGGGGGCAGGTACTACGGTACTTACAGGCCCAGTGTGGACACCCCTTGTAATTAGGGTCCTTGTAATCTGGGTGAGTTTGTTCATACATGAAGCCGACACATAAAATGTAAATTTCAGTACTTTAAGTTTTGGGTCGGATATACATTTCTGAGGACAAGTGTCCCTGATATTAAAAGTGAGGTGTACAATTTCCACACAGCCTGCTACAGGACAGAAGGTACAAATATAGTCTTGTGGTTTCCTATAGCATTTAGATGAAACTGCCATGCCATACGGGTTAGTTTTGTTGGTATAGGGAACGAGGATGGTTATTCGGATCCCAGGAAAAAATAGGAGGGAATATAGTCAGATAAAACATCATTAGCTTAAAACCCATGTCAGTCTTATCCTTAGTGGGTCCTAACAGGTCTTGGTGACGGTCCATTTCTCTGGAGCTGTGTCATCATTTCCTGTGACATGCTTGACCTGGGAGTGATGTATCCAGTTTGGATGCCATCTACCTTGACAGAAATGAGGGTAGTCAGGGTGATGAGATGTGGTTCCTTCCAGCTGGATTCCAATGTCTCAGCTCGATGTCTCTTGATCTGCATCTTATTTCCAGGCAGAAAGGGGTGTGGATGAGGCAGTGGAGTCTGGAAAGCAGCCTTTATTGGAGGCAACCATGGCCTCCTGCTTCTGCTGCAGAGCCTGTATGAACTGAAGTAGTTGATGGTTTACTAATTTCAGTGGGTAGTTCTAACCCTTTTAGAGGGAGAATGGGAGGAGGTCTCTCAAAAAGAATTTCAAATGAAGTGAAACCTTTTATATACAGAGTACATCGAGCCCATCTTTCTCCAGACTCCGAGGTTAATTCAGTCAAGGTTTCCTTGAGGGTCTGATTTATCCTCTCTTTACCTGTCCTGAACTTTGGGGATGATAGGTACAATGCAACTTCCAATTGATCCTCAGAATGGCAGAAAGGCTCTCAGTAATTCTAGATATAAGGGTTGGTCCATGTCTGATCCTACGGACAGCAGCAGTCCAAATGTAGGTATTATGTCTTCAAAGTTTCCTGTCTGTGTTCTCAGCAGTCTCTTAGTGGGAAACCTCTCACCCATCCAGGAAACGCATCCACAAAGACAAGTGAACACCTGTATCCACACTGTCCTGTCTTCATCTCTGTACTTTTCAGCATCTACCTGGTCCTGAGCCTCACTCCCTGACCCTTGGGGGTGTTCGTCTGTTGACAGGTTTGACATCTGGAAACAATTTCCTGTATTGTCTGGTCCATTCCCGTGAAAAAGAATCTTTTCCTTGTGAGTTCAGTTCACTGGGTTTTCCTAGGTGAGTCCCTTCATGGCGCTGATGTGCCAAGTGTCTGTGCTTGTGGGAGCACTGTTCTCTCATCAGTTAGTTTGAGCCATGCTTTGGTGCCCAGTTTTTCAGCTGCCTTTAAGCCATCTTCTGAGTATTAGGGACTGTCAGGTAATATGGGTTCTGGCATGGAAGGCAGGCATTTTACTGCTTATGGGCAGCCTTCTTGGCTGCCTTACCGGCCATCCCACTTCCAATGACCTCATCTCCTATTTGATGTCTGGGACAGTGGACGACAGCCACAGATTGCAGCTAGTAAGTCCAGTATTTGAGTCTTGTGTTAAAGATCTTTGCCCTCTGTTGTCAGAAGGCCCCTCTCCCTGTAGTTGGCTCCATGCTTATGTGTGGTGGCAAAGGTTTATCTAATGCCAGAATGAACATTTATCGTCTTTTCTTTCTTCAATTTGAGAATTTCATCGAGGGCACTTAGTTTAGCTCTTTGAGCCAAGGTCCCTAGGGGCAGGGCTTCCACCCAGAGGCCATGTTCTACAATTACTACAGCTGTCCCAGTATACCTGGTGCCTTCCTGGATAAAACTGCTACTGTCTGAGAACATTACCAAGTCTGGCTGTACCCATGGGATATCTGTCAGGTCTGGCCTCAATCCTCAGAATGTGGTGGTAATCTCGAGGCAGTCATGTTGGATGGTAGAGTCACCGGTCTCTGGTAACAAAGTGGCTGGACTTAGGGCAACTATTTGAAGAATCTTGACTCTCAGTTGGTCTAAGAGCAAGGCTTGATAATGAGTTATATTGAAGTTAGTCATCCATATATCTGGCGTGGTCCTCAAGAGAGTTTCAACTGAGTATGGGGCCATGATCAACAGATCTTGCCCCAGAGTCAATTCATCAGCTTCCTTTGTTAAGAGGGCTGTGGTCACCAAGGCCTTTAAGTATGCTGGCCACCCAGCTGCCACAGGATCCAGTTTTTTGAGAGGTAGGCAACAGGTCACTGCCAGGTCTGAAGTCTTTGTGTTAGGACCCCCCGGGCAATGTGTTTCACCTCATCCACAAACAAGTGAAATGGTTTGGTAATGTCAGCTAAGGCTAATGCTAGAGCTGAGGCCAGGGCCTGCTCCACCTCCTGGAAAGTGTGTTCCTTTGTTGGGGACCAGTTGAAGTCTTGTTCAGTGTGCTGGGTAGCTAGGTATAGGGGCTTGGCCAGCTCAGAAAACCTAGGTATCCAAAGCCTACAATAACCTGCAGCTCCAAGAAATTCTGGGAGCTATCTTTTTGTCTTGGGGTTGGCATCTGGGTAATCACCTGGATTCTCTGAACTTCCTCCAGGTCATAGCCCAGGTATGTTGCTTTACAGAGACAGAACTGACCTTTCTTCGCACAGATTCAATATCCCTGATGTTGTAGTGTCTCTAATAGTTGCTCTGTGACATGGAGACCATCTTCCTGTTTCAGCTGCCAGCAGGTCATCCACATTCATTCTCAGCAGTGAATGCCTACAAATCTCTGTGGAGTGCCCATCAAATAAGGTTTGGGGGGGGGGGGAGTTTGAAACCCCGAGGCAGTCTGGTTCAGGTTATTTGGCCACTGGTCTCTTTGTCCATGTCCACCCATTCAATACTGAGTACCAGCTGACTTGATCTGGCCAGGAGCATGCTGAAGTAAGCATCTTTTAGATCTAACGCCGTATAAACCTGATTCTTGGGAAGGACTGGAACACAGGAGGGTGTATGTGTACTGGCTGGTTTTGTGTATCACCTTGACACAAGCTGGAGTCACCAGAAAGGAAGGAGCCTCAGTTGAGAAATGCCTCCATGAGACCCAGCTCAACTAGTGACCAATGGGGCAGGGCCCAGCCCACGGTAGGTGATGTCATCCCTGGGCTGGTGGCTCTGGGTTCTAGAAGAGAGCAGGCTGAGCAAGCCAGTAAGCAGCTCCCCTCCATGGCTTCCGCATCAGCTCCTGCCTCCAGGATCCTGTCATTTGAGTTCCTTCCTGACTTCTTTGGTGATGAACAGCAATGTGGAAGTGTAAGAAAATAAACCCTTCCCTCTGCGACTTGCTTTTTGGTCATGGATGTAGCATGAGTCTTAAAAGTTCTTATTAATAAAACAAACCTGAGCCAGGTATTGGGGTGAACACTGGAAGGTCAGAGACACAGAATAAGCCACAGCTATCTCACTTTGCCGGATCCTCAGCTGGTCTTGTTTCCTCAGACTGAAGGCCTCTATGTCCTCATATCCAAATAACTCTCAGCTGAACTGCTGCTAGAAGCCTGAATGCTTAACCAGCCCAATGCTTCTCCAGGTCAAATGCTTCTAGTTTCTGGTCCACACGCTTTATATACCTTTCTGCTTTCTACCACCATTCCCTGGGATTAAAGACTCGCTTTCTGGGATTAAAGGCGTGTATCACCATGCCTGGCGGTTTCCAATGTGGCCTTGAACTCACAGAGATCCAGAGGGATTTCTGTCTCTAGAATGCTAGGATTAAAGGCGTGTGCTACCACTGCCTAACCTCTGTTTAATATTGTGGCTGTTCCGTCTCTGACCCCAGATAAGTTTATTAAGGTACACAATATTTTGGGGAACACAATACCACCACAACGGTGTTTTGTTGGAGCAATAGAAACGCTAAGACAATATGGGTTTGGAACGTTAGAGTGGCAAGGGACTAATATGCCAGCTTCAAGTAGCCTATCAATTTGAACTTTAATTCCCTGTTTTGCTACCAATGTTATAGTGTTTACCTTGAAAGTAGTGTTGTTTTTCAGTTCCACTATTACTGGGGGGACTGGTGGGCTACAAGTCCTGGGGTGGGTTTGTCTGTGCCCAACAAAAGGAAATGTCTGTTGTAGGTCTTATAAAAGACTCAAATTTCTTCTCCAAAGGAGGACTGTTTAATAGAATATATTCTTCCCCTACTGGGACAGTCAGTAAAATTCTGTCCATAATTTTAGGGCTTTTAAAGTTCCATTTAATGTCATTCTTTCCAAAATATTTTTCTGCCCTTAGTTTGTGTAGTAGGTCATACCTCAGCAGAAGGTATGGGCATTTAGGCATGAGGAGGAGAGAGTGGATCACAGTATACTTATTCCAGGAGTAGATCTGTGACCAGGAGTAGATCTGGGAACCAGTAGCTCCTTACATCACGGTTTGTTTCTTACTCCGTGGCCCATATGTCTGATTTACAACCATATCCACAATGGAATTGATGTGAACACCCCCTCTTCCCCTTTAGAGTAATCCTGGGCTGGGGTGGTGGCTGAGCTCAGAAGCCACCAGTCTGTGTCTATCTGGAGCACTGATGCTGCTCTTGTTTTTTGGTTTGGGTATTCATCTTTCCAATGGCCAGTCCCTTTACAGTGGGCACATTCCTCTTGGACATTTGTCTCTCCTGTGGCCACTCTACAGTGGGCACACTCATCTTTGTACAAGAGGGTCCTTTTCTTGATATCTGTGTCTCTCGGCTTCTTTCCTTCTTTTATAAATCCTGCACACTGAGGTCTCTCTTCCTAGAAGGCTGCCACCATCATCTTAGCTAATTTCTTGGTCTGCCTATCCTCCCGGGTATTTCTATTGTACACACGGGAGGCAATTTCAACTTCAAATCCTTCTGTTTCCGAATCTTTCTTTTCCAGAGTGTGAGTCTGATTAGTCCTGAAGGCATTCCAGAAAAACAGACAGGTCTCATTTGAACCTTGGATTATCAGACTTACCTTATTCAGACAAATTTGTAGGGCACTTAGCAACAGCCAGGAGATCTCCCAACAGTCTGGTGAAAGAGATTAAGAGACTCCCTACCTTGTACTGGGCTCCAATCTGGTTGGAGAAAGGAAAAACTTTCTCAACCAGTGGAAGGTCACTGCTTGGACTTCTGTCTTCCCCCAAGACCAGCTTCTGGGCTTCCCATCAGATTCTCTCCCTCTTTGGTGGTAAAGAGAGTCTGAAGCAGCTGCTGACAGTCTGTCCAAACTGGTTGGTGTGTATAAAACACCATTTCTAGCAGAGAAATTAAACTCTGGAGAGATGGCCCAGTGGTTAAGAGCACTGATTGCTCTTCCAGAGGACCCAGGTTCAATTCCCAGCACCCACATGGCAATTCACACATGTCTGTAACTCCAGTTCCAGGGGACTCAACACCCATGACAAAATACCAATGCATATAAAATTAAAAAGATAAAATAAACTCTGGAGCTTCTTTGAGAAAGAGGGGTTCTGGAATCCCCAATTATACAAATCAGTAATAGAGAATGGAACATAAATCATCACAAATTAAGGTTTTTTTTTTCCCCCTACCTTTCCTATCCTGGGAGCACCCATACTGAGGGCCTCCCTCAAGGAGAGAATGGCCAGAGATGAGGCCCCTGAGGAGGCTCATGAGGCGGGTAGGCAGGGAAGGTGTCCTGCAGCTGGCAGCTTGAGGGAGGCCTGGTGTGCCCTTAATAGAGGAGCAGGTGGGGATGAGCACCCCCCCCCCCCAAAGGGAGTCAGAAAGGACGGTGTGTGTGTGTGTGTGTGTGTGTGTGTGTGTGTGTGTGTGTGTCAGAGTCAGGATGAACAGGTGGTTGGGGTTGGTAAGAGGATCAGGCCCAGATGTAGGCTGGGCTTAGGAGTGCCTCCATGGATCTTCCCCTGGCTGGTGCCCCAGGTGTATAGGGTGGCAGTACAACTTCTATTGTGGGGGCTGCTAGGACCAGAAGCCTAGACTCGTCCTGCCTCTTAGTTTCATTTTCTTCCTCTGAAACAAAAATGGCGGTGCTAAGGGAAGGATCAGGTCAGGCCGGGTGTAGAGCAGCTGGTCCAGGTGCCTGGTTAATTAAAGACCACGTGTTACACTTGGTGCACAAGAGAAAGGTTTAAGGATGCTTCGGCTGGCCAGCCCATCTGAAAGGAAGACCAATCAAGGGAGCAAAACGTAGTTATTTTTTCCTGTATAGGCCGGTTCTCCAGACTCCTGGGATTGTCTCTGGAAATCCTTAAAAAAAAATGAGAGTTCATCAGGTTCAGGGGGGTTGTTGGGGTAGAAGAATTTTGACCCATCGTTTCACTTTCCTCAAGAACGATAAACAACGCAACAAACAATCTACACAATACAAAAAAGACCAAGTTCTACGATCTGGTAGCCACCCAGAATCCTGACCAAACAGAGGGGCCAGTAGTGTCCTGGCGTCCCACTGATTCAGAACTTGACACTGTATTCAGTTTTTCCACAAGTCCTCAGTATTGTGAGGTACAGACAGAGGTGTTCAAATGCCTCTTTTTGCACAATCTGGGCATTGGGAACCTGCCCCAGATCTCCGAAACCTGGGCCTATCTCAGCTCCCAGGTCACCAGGCACCCTCAGGATTCCAAGGTTCCCTTGTGCAGTCTAGGCATTGAGAGCCTGTCAAGGGGCTTCCTGAGCACTGGACTTATAACAGAGTAACCTTGAACGTATATTACAGGGAGGTTTTAGAGACAACACACACAAAAAATCCCAAGCATCCCAGTTGGCAGTTGCAGGGGGGATGCAAGCAATCAGTTTAACAGAAGCCAAGAACACGCAGTTAACTGGGGGCATTTGGACCACAAGTTTCTACAACGGGGTTAGGTGCTTTTCCCAAGGGAGAGAGTAGAAAAGGGAGCGGGGAGGGGAGGGTCAGGTTCAGTTTAAACCAAAGATGGCTCCAGGTGAAGTAAGATGAAGGCACCTTTGCCCTCTCCCCAAAGGATAAACCCAGACTCTCTAGCTAATTCCAAACCCGGCCGCCTCCCATGCTTTACGGTGGGCCTGGCTGCAATCCGAGGCAGGAAGGAAGCGGGTCACCTGGGATTGGAAAAGCAGAGGGAAGCCTATCGCAGCTAAGCAGGCCTCGGCTTCTCCGGCCCACGTTGGCCTGGAGTTTAGCGGTCGAAATCAGCCTTTCCAGCCAGGGTCAGGATCCGGCTCCGGGTCAGCGCAGCGTCTAGGGCGCCAGTAAAGTTCCATCACAGGCCGGCGCTCGCCCAAAGGCAGCTCGGGGGGCCGGTTTCTCCACCCCTCCCGGGAAGAGACACCTCCCGGCGGGACCCCGGGGTCGCCACCCAGCCTCTCCGCTTGGATGCAGCCCTCTTATAAACGCCCCGAGCGCGGTCCAGCGACCCGGCGTCCACGCGCTCGCCGGAAGCAGCCCAGGGAACCTGTCTTCCTGCCAACCTGTCTGTCACGCTAGCCCCGCTTCCGAT
>CABHPP010123414.1:0-23208 GCA_902168425.1 Peromyscus attwateri | reverse complement strand
AGAGAGAGAGAGAGAGAGAGAGAGAGAGAGAGAGAGAGAGAGAGAGAAATATCCATTCTATAAGTTCTGTTACTCTAGAAAATCTTGACTAATATAGAACTAAATTTCAACTTGGTGAATCAATGAGTTTTATTGGGGTTGATTGGAGGAATGGGGGTGAGAGGTTACTTACAAGAGCCAAAGTGACTCAAGGGCAGTTATATCACCAAAGCCCACTCTAGACTGGGTGACACTCTACAGCTGGAGACCTGGGAATCATGGCACAGCTGGAGAGAGAGAGAGAGAGAGAGAGAGAGAGAGAGAGAGAGAGAGAGAGTCCTTTCCAACTCATCTGAGCCTCGTCCTGGAGGCCTGGCTGGCTTTGTTTCTTATAGGCAGTTGGGCTGGTCTCTTTCCTTCAGGCTGCTAGCTTGGTCTCTGCTCCTTCCAGGAGGCTAGGCTTGTCTGAGAGTGACTCTCAGCAGTCTTACTGATCATATATTCTTGGGATGGAAGGGGCCTAGTGAATCTTGTCAGTTTCAAGGACTTCCTGAAGCTAGTTTGAGTTGTTCGCTTCCTGTCTTGAGCTTCTTTGCGGGATGGCAGGCGTCTCACCGCCCCCTAGAGCATCGCGTTGTTTCACCTCCTTGTAATCATCCTGTCTTAAAATATCCTGCTGCTTCACTTTTCTTTTATATCCTGTGTCTGAACAAGTTTCCCTACAACACAGAAGGTTTTGTCCTTGGAGAAAACTGCTAGGCAACCTTGTGGACATAAGTAAATTGTTAAATACAGGAATTGCTGCAGCTTTCCATTTTTCCCACAGTGTTTTTTTTTTCCCTTATTTTCCAGAAGTTATTGATTTTAACTAAGTATGATTTATCAATTTTCCTGTTTTAATTCTATCATTTTCCTTTTGTGATCCACCTTGCAATAAATACTGTAATGCCTTGACCACATACTGTGTTTTTTAGGTGTGAGCACCCATCCATCTCTGGCTGCTGTGTCTGCTGCTAATGTCTCAAAGACTCATTTAGGAATAGATACTTCTCCATGGAGCTATAGTACCAGCCCAAGACCACTTACATATGTGTACAAGGTGCTCAGTACCTCCATGCAGGGAAAGGCAGGTGGTTGGTGCAATCTCTCCTATCTAGACGTCTCCTGCTGGTTCGGTCAAAATCCCCACTTCCCAGAGATGATAGCTTTGCTCAGGTTGTTTTACTCTCTTGTACTTAGGTCCTGGTCATCTGTTTATCCTCAGAGAACCGTGTCATTGAGTCCCAGGCGATGGATTTTTATACAGTGCCAGGTGGGAGTTGAAGAATGTCTTCCTGCTTGTGTTTGGAGAGCCAACTGCCCCAGCGTGATTTAGTTTGAAGACTGCCCTCTTCCAGCTGAATTATTGTGATAGCTTTTCATAAAACATGTGCAAGATGTGGGCTGGTGTTCCTCTCCGTGCCACAGGTCCCTCGACACTGTACTATGCACTGCCTTAATGGCTGTATCTTCCAGTGGATCCTGATGTCAGGTGGTGTAGTTCTCTTTACATCTTCTTCAAGACTGTCATGACTCCTCCAGGGGTGTGTGTACCATCTTAGAGTCAGCCTATCCATTTCCAAGACAAAATCCTGCTAAGCTTGGCAGTATCAAGCGAGTGGTGACCTCAACATTGTGTCCACCTATAGTGGTATTTTATTTGTACTGAAATGTGATTTTATTTGTATGTTAATAAATAAAGTTGCCTAGGGGTCAGAGCTATTAGCAAGCCATAGTGAAAGCCGGTTGTGGTGGTGCACACCGGTAGGATTTGCTGAAGGAGGCGCACGCCTTTAATCCCAGCACTTGGTAGGCAGAACTAGGTAGATCTCTGTGTGTTCAAGGATACAGCCAGCATTGGAGACACACGCCTTTAATCTCAATACCAACCATAGAAGACCTGGAGTGACCTACAGACAGGCAGTGACGAAATGGTCGTGTGGTTGGGTTTACAACCAATGAGAAGGCAGAACAGGAAGTCTTTATAAGACAAACACACAGGAAGTAGCTCCTTTTTCGGAGAGGTCTCCTGGCTGAAGAGGCTAGCTGAAGCAGGCGGGTAAGGTTCTTAGCTCTGACCTCTTGGGCTTTTATCTTTACATTGGCTCTGTGTTTCTTATTTAATAAGATGGTTGGTTACATCTACATCTACCTTCAAATCCTTAGAATCTGCAAACATTATCATGTTTTTCTCAGATGTAACTAAGCTCAGCAGCTTAAGCAGAGGGAGTTCATCCTGGGTTTTCCCAAATCAAACCACGAAGATCCTTATAAGAGAGAAGCAGAGGAAGAGTATCCATACACAATGATGGGAGAAGTGACTATAGGAGAGAGGTGACCACAAGCCAAGGAATGCTGATGGTCACCAAAAGACAAAAGAAGCTAAAAACATATTTCTGCTCTAGCCCCCAGAAGGAGGGCAGGGCATTCATGGGAAAACCAGGGAACTCTCAGAACATAATCTGTTTGGACAACCCACTTCTTTGGGATAATTAATCACAGCAACCATAAAGATGAAAGCAGAATTTTAGTTGAGCTTGTTTTTATCTATAGGTAAATTTGGAAAACTTGCCATTTTCCAATGGCTCAAGGCCTATCTGTTTTGCCCACTTTCGGGTCTCCCAGCAATGCCTACTGTTTTCAGTAGAGACGACTAGACTTTAGATCCCATATCCCTGGTTGTTGGTAGTGTGTCATCTTTCTTTCCACTCCCTGCTTGCGCCCTAGCTTCTTTAAATGAGTGCTCACTCAAAGACTCTGAATTATTCCTTCATTATTTAAAATAATTGCTTTTTGTTTAAAATGTTCAGACAATGTATTTTGAGGATGAGTTTTTCTTTTCTTTCTGCTGTGTGCCACATCTAAAGGGTTATTTAAGCTGTGTCCTACACATTTTGACCTGTGTGCTCTCCATATCAAGCAGGTTAAACACATTTAAATAAAAAAAATCGAAGAAACAATTTTGACTTCGTTGCCATTTGTTGTCATTTGGAAGTGCATGGCTTAGTTTTCATCTGTGTGGAAATTTTCTGGTTTTACCTGACTCCATGTTTTCATTTTCAGCTGACTTTGAGTAGTCAGAGCACACTTTAAAGCCCTCCAGTCTTTGGAAATATGCATCCAGCTGTGTACCATCCATACTTTGATCTGTTGTTTTCAATGCCCCATCACGTGCTGGAGCATATTGTCTGTGCTTTGATTCTTGTGTTCTATACGTTTCGTATCCAGTTTGTTTTATGATTTTCAAAACATCTGTCCTTATTGATATTGTTTTTTTTTAATGTCTTCTGACAAATACTTACATAAATCGTTATTATCTTTGTGGTTACAATGGCGTTTAAAATGTGTACCCCTAACTTATTGTAAGTCCCCTTAAGTTAGAGTTTTAGCACTTCTTGAAAGGTCACAAGGTGTTTTAGTGCTTATCTCCATTTGCTAGCACCCCTCAGCCATGCTTTTTGGTATAGCTGAGAAATATTATAAACCCCAAGTGTAATGATCATTCTTGTTTAAATCTCATCTTTCCTGTTTCTCATCAACTTATATCCCAGGTCTCCTTCTTTCTCCTGTGCTATGTGCTCCATCCATCATGGTCTCATTACAACCCTGAACATCATTAGCAGTTCTTACAGTGAGCTGAGCCCGCACACATCGCTTAGTTCTTTAAGGCAGGACCTAGCTAGAAATGCCTCCTTTTCTGAAGGATATTGACTAAGGAATTGGAATCATAAACCTTAGACACTGTTCAGATGTTGTATTGTTTTCTAGGTTCCATTGTTTCTCTCTAAAGTCAGCCATCATTTGAGAAGAGGAAAGGGATTGGCAGGAGGGGAGGTTAGGGAAAGGACAAAGGGAAGAGCAAGCCTGCTCAAAGTACATTACATCCACAGATGAAAATGGTACATGCAACCCACTATTCCTATGCAATTAGCACATACTTTCATTTTAAAAGGAGGGAAGAGGATGGTGTCTACTACTGTTATTTGATAAATGATTGTGTTGTCAAACTGCCTTTTAAATATGTATGTTTATACCCACAGACCAGGGCTGCTCTCAGCCCTGGTTAGAGATGCTTCCCTTTGTAGTGGGCAGCAATCAATGGCATGATGCATAACTAACTGTTCAGAGTGTTGAGAATGAGAAACTGCACATGATCATCCTTAAATGGGACTTCTTTATATCTGCCCTCCCATCCCTACGAAGGCACAGGGAACATCAAAAAAGAGGAGTGTCCTAGTTAGGGTCTCTATTGCTGTGAAGAGACACCATGAACAAAGCAACTCTTATAAAGGAAAACATTTAATGGAGTAACTTACAGTTTAAAGGATCAGTCCATTTAATCATGGTTGTCATGCAGGCAGGCATGGTGCTGGAGAGGTAGCTGAGAGTTCTTCCTCTTGCACAGGCAACAGCAAGTGGTCTGTTTCACTGGGCATGGCTTGAGCATATATGAGACCTCAAAGCCCACCTCCACAGTGACCCACTTCTTCCAACAAGACCACATCTACTCCAACAAAGCCAAATCTCTCAGTAGTACCACTCCTCTTGGGGGGCATTTTCTTTCAAACCATCACAAAGAGGCTGAAGAATTGTGAGAGAGACAGAGGATGGGGGGGGGGAGTGCTATGTAATGCTGTCTGCTAGACATGAAAAAAAAAATACAGCACTCGTGAACTCATAGGAGCTGTGGTTATCTGCACAAGATCTGCACATGCACAAACCAGCCACAATTCTGATATGGATGCAGGAGGAGCTCAGAAGGCTTCACCCTTAACTGAGAGCTATTGGTAGTTGATACCCTCTCAAGGATGGAGAGCCATTCTTCTTTGGGGATGTGGCTGCTGCTGGTGTTTCCTGTGCTCCAGTATATGGACCTGTGCCTATGCACATGTAGGCAGCACTAATTGGACTTAGTGGGTTTATTTATTTTTTAAATGACTTGCCGTTGGGAGGGAGACTTGTGTTCAGTTGGAGGAGCGAAATTGTGGTAGATATGATCATATTTTTTTCTGGACACATGTATAGAATTCTCAAAGTATAATTTCTTAATTAAAGAGATTTTTGAAAAGAAAAAGTCCTAAATTCTAACATTCCGTTTACTGGTGCGTCTGGCTGTATCACTGCTCCTTTGCCTCACTGAATCCTCTTCTTACTTTTTCTGTTTGATTGGTTTATGTATGAAACAGGGTCTCTGTGTCGCCCTCGTGGGCCTGGAACTTGATTTGTAAAACAGGCTGGTCTTGAACTCACGCAGATGCACCTGCCTGCCTCATGAGTGATGGGACAAAGGTGTATACCACCACACTTGGCCGCTGCATTACTCTTTTACCCCACTCTATCTTTTATCACCTATGTCTTACTTTCAATAACTTTTTTTTTTTTTTAAAAACCTATCTTCTCATATCTTGGTATTTTTTTATTCTAGGTGAGTGTCCTACTCAATGTCCTGTTGCTGTGTAGAGACACCATGACCATGGCAACTCTTGCAGAGGAAATCATTTAACTGGGGATGGCTTACAGGTTTAGAGGTTTAATCCATTATCAGCATGGCAGGTAGCATGGTGGCACACAGGCAGACATGGGAGCTCAGAGTTCTACATCTGGATCCACAGGCAGCAGAAAGAAGAGAGAGCCACTGGGCCTGACTTGGGCATTAGCCAAAGCACACCCCAGTGACACATACCTTCCAACAGGGCCACATCTCCTGATAATGCCACTCCCTGGTGACCAAGCATTCAAATCTGTGAGCCTATGGGGGCAATTCCTATTTAAACCACCACAGTGAGGTACAGCTTATAAGAAATCAAAGAGATGTCAATTTATACCTTTCCCCCAGACTCTTCACTCCATTTCGTTTGTTATAAACCACCAATTGATCGGCTTTGGCCATGGATTGAAACTGTGGTAAAATTCAGGCCATCAGTTGTTTGTTTCTGTTTTTGAGATAGCTGATGAAAGGCTTCGGAGGAACCACCAGTGTAAAACTCCAGATTGCTTTCTCTCTGAGAAAGACTGAGAGGAATTATAGCTGCAGCCCACAGAAGAGCAGGCATACAGTTTGCATCATTCATCTCTAATGTCAAATTATATATAATATATATATATATATATATATATATATTATATATATATAATATATTGGATCTTAGAATAAAGTAATATTCTCGTGAAATGAGGACCTTTTTTTCAGGGAGATGGCTCAGCTGGTAAAAGGTGCTTGCCACCAAGATGACCTGAAATTACTGTCTGGTACCTGCAGAATGAAGAGAGAAGTGACTCCCTCAAGCTGTCCTCTGACTTCCCTATGTGCACATGCATACACACACACACACACACACACACACACACACACACACACATATGCACGCACATGCACACATACTAAAATAAAATTTAAAACTATATCAGTTGGATACAGTGGCAGACACCTTTAATTCCAGCTCTTGGGTAGCAGAGGCGGATTTCTGTGAGTTCAAGGCCAGCTTCATCAACATAGTCAGCTCCATGATAGCATGCATGGGCTGTGTGTACAGAGAGACTCTCTCAAAATAAAAACAACAACAAATAAGCAAATATCAATGCTGATAATAAAAGAAGCAAAACTTTTCATTACAGTTATTGCAGATACTATTGTTTCAGGCCCGTATTTTGATGATAGCCCTTTCAGAAAGGTATCTTGACCACCACATCTGTTCCATGCTGGAGACTGATTCCCGGCCCTCACATATGCTGGCCAAGCATGAAACCACTCTTTGTTTTTGAAGATTTCTTTACTAAGAGAGGAATTTTAATGTTCTATGAAGCCTTGACCCATCAGGCAATTCATTTCCCAAATCACTCCTAAACTTCCTTACATTCTCAAAAATAGATGTTTCGAGGATTTAAAGGATAACCGGCTAAGTAACCAAATAAACTACTTTTTTTCCCTAAAGGTTTTGTGGCTGTTAACGTTTTAATCCATTTCTCTTCCTCAAGAGACTATAGTGGTATTCTATTTGTACTGAAATGTGATTTTATTTGTATGTTAATAAATAAAGTTGCCTAGGGGTCAGAGCTATTAGCAAGCCATAGCGAAAGCCAGGGCGGTGGTGGTGCACGCCTTTAATCCCAGCACTTGGTAAGCAGAGCTAGGTAGATCTCTGTGTGTTCAAGGATACAGCCAGCATTGGAGACACACGCCCTTAATCTCAATACCAACCATAGAAAACTTGGGAGGTCTGTACAGAGAGGCTGTGACGAGACAGCCACGTAGTTAGGTTTATAACCAATGAGAAGGAAGAACCAGAACTCTTTATAAGACGAACGCACAGGAAATACCTCCCTTTTTTCGGAGAGCTCTCTTGGCGGGAGAAACTAGCTGGCGGAAAGCGGGTAAGGCTTCTAGCTCTGACCTCTTGGGCTTTCACCTTTACATTGGCTCTGTGTTTCTTATTTAATAAGGCGGTCGGTTACATCTACAAGAGACTGACGTATAGTTTAGAATCATGTAAACTGGCACTCCAAACAGGTTGACTAACATCTGAATTTTTAGACTGCGTGCAGATCCTTTGAAATACTTTTGAACATTGACAAGAGAGGGATGGAATACTGCAAGACGTTCAGGCCCAGAAACAACATGCTTTTGGGGTCTCTGTCTCTGGTCCATGCTTCCTTATATCCCCACGTAGATAAATTAGGAAGCCCTCTGGCATCCCAGCTTGCTGTTTGTTCTCCAGAATGTAAATGCAGTGAATGATCTTAAGGTTTAGACAGAATATCAATTTATTTATGTGAAAGTCACATTTGAAGTCATTATTTGAAGATAGTATCACCACACCACTGGCTTCTGTATAAGGGCATTCAAACATAATCTTTAACGTTTAATTAGGTTAGGGATATTAATGTATATAAGCTGAGTTCGATGCAATCAGTTAAGACTGACTGAGAGGACACAGCTGATTGTGAACATCAACTCATTCCTGGAAGCTTTAGTATGTTGATGGGATACTGATGTTCCTAACATGCATCTATTAAATTCACGTAATGCTATCTGTAATCATCTCTGTGACTGTATTTCCACCTGACTTTAAAATATGTCACCAAACTCTTAATGAAACCATTTCTTCTGATGTAGCTAGAGTCTAAAGCATGAGTGGCTGCCCAAGGACAAGTAGTTAGACAAGTGATGAGTGCCATGCTGATAATGATGGCTTTGTCGAGGTCCAGTGTCACCTAGTCATTATACCCACAGCATCAGTGAGAGGGTCTGCACAGTGACCCCACAGCTTCCCTGCCTTTCTGTATGCCCTGCAGTTAAAAGGAAAAAGAAATAGAAATCAATGCTGGAACTGTTTCAGAAGTCCTTTCCTGAGGTTCTTGTCTTGACCAGTCTCCTTGTGTGTCCTCTAAGGAAAAGTTCCCTAGATTAAGGGCCTCACATAGCCCTTCTTTTAGTTCTCTGACCTCTTAAAGAAATAAAATGCTTGTGCTGTTTACACTCAGGCTACTTACTCATGAATCCTTTTTAATATTTATCTTACATATTTTTTATTTTTTTTGTGTGTGTGTATTCTACATGTGTGGTGTGGTGTGGTGTGGTGTGTGTGTGTGTGTGTGTGTGTGTGTGTGTGTGTGTTGTGTGTGTGCACTCCCATGTGGGCATGCACACAAGAACCATGGTGCACATGTAGAGGTCAAAGGACAGCTCTAAGTAGCTAGTTCTCACCACCATATGGGTGCCTGGTATTGAAGTCAGGGTGCAGGACTCAGCAGCAAGCACCCTCCCCCACTGTATCTTCTCACAAGCCATTTTCCTTTTTCTTAAATATCAGCCTTCTAGACATGAATGTTTTGGAATTCATGCCCAGATTTTGAATAGGAAAATATGCAAAAATGGAACCTGTTAAAGAAGCCTTTTAACTTCTTTTTGGAATTTTCTGAAATATTTTGGTGGCATCTATGTGACTATGCATCAGGAGAGCAGGACAAAGGTGACTGCTTCAAGACTCTTCTGATTACTTCAAAAATGTTTAACTTTTCAAAATTCTTTTTCTGGCCAATAATGTGATCAACTTCATTTTCTAAAAATGAAAGAGTGAGATTAATAAGAATTTCACAGTAAAAAGACAAAATATTTCTGAAGTCCCATGATTTAGGTGTGCCTCCCAGGCACAACAGAAATTCCACAGTGCAAAATCCTCAAGTTTCTAAATGGGGGCTCGTGTGTCATCTGCCAGAGGTTTCATTGTATAATTGATTATTCATAATTCTTTTTCAGAAAGCACACAAAAGGTTTTGTTCCCTGCTCGAGACCAAGCTCTCCGAAGTGTAGGCCAGTCCAGTGCCTACGGATGTGGGCTGGTCAGAGATTCCTCTGTCAGGTTTCTCTCGAGTCTGTTCAAGACCACAACTAACAAAGGGATTTTTTCACTTGTAAATAATGGGCCATATCTCCCTCCCCATGAGCCTCCCCATTATGCTTTTTTCTTGAGGCTGTTCACTCTGCTTTCTTTTTTTTTTTTTCCATGGTTGGATATGCTGGCACACAAAATAGCAGTTTCAAACATTCTTTGTGATGGATAATCCTATTAGTTTGAAAAAAAATGATTTTCCTTAAATTTAGAAGGCGAATAATTTGCTTCATGCCACCTTACATATACGCCATTATTATTATTTTTTAATCACAATACACATTTTAATTGCCATAAAATAAGGAAAGCCTATGTGGTTTTTGAAAATTAAAAAAATATATCCATTTATTCTAGCTTGGAAGCCTAATTAGTCCAGATTGTATTAAAATGCTTTGTTTTTTCAGCATTTGTCAATGCGGGCTTGGAACATGCTGTTTCTCCTGGTAGGTCACAGACTGGAGAGGCCTGACCCTGGGAATCAAATGTCTGACCTGGCCTGACCCCAACCTCTACTTAAAATCAAGTCTTCACTTTTATTTAAAAACAGAGGTATATTTTCTGTGTATCTTTTCCGCGCTCTGTCCCAGCTGCATAGAAGATGCCATTGCTATTCACTCATCTGAGACCTCAGGGTGGGAAAGGACGTTTTCCAATCTTCTCAGTTTGGAGAAGGGAGGTGAGGCTTGATTTACTTCAGTTTATTTAGTATAAACCATATTGAATTTCATGTAAGAAGAAAATAACTCATGGTACATAGTTAGGTGATGTGTGGGCTTCTCTTTCACTGCACATAAAATGCAAACACTTATTTTAAGTAAATGCCATTATTTAATTGAAAATCATGCAGGATGCTGTTTCTGCAATCACAAGTAAAAGATTATGTGGCCGATAGATTAAAAAAAAAATCCACTGTAGAACATTTAAAACCACATCAATTTTCTGTTGTAAATTTTGGAGGTGGGGTGAGCCCCTCTCACAATACTACCATTAATCACACCGTAGTTCCGTGCTCTTATTTCTTAGGGAAATTATCAATACCCTTAACTTCAGTCTTGCTTTGGGGGCCTGCCCCTGTGGGGCTTCTTTGCTCTGTTTGTGTGGTTGTTACAGTAAATAGAATTTATGACTGTGAAGGGCCACGCATCCTGTAGGTCATGTGGAGAGTTCCCACGGAGTTCTGTGAACTTTGATGGCAGATTCCTTTGTTTTTACTTTCAACGTCTCTACTTTTGGGGAGGTAGAGGGCGAGCATCCCTCTAAAGAATTCATGAGCTTTTGTCCTGTCCCTGGTGTAGCTGCAGTGGCGCCTCACACACTTCTGGGGACTCTCAGAGGTATCTTTTTACTGGAGAGTTAATCATTTGTACATTTGAAACTAAAATTACCCTTGTAGGATCTCACAGTCTCAAGTGCCAGCCTTAGTGATAATAGGGCTTTATTTTTTTTTTAAGGGCAAGGTACATTGTTGCATTGATATTTTCAGATTAAATTGTTGGGAGCGTGGTCAAGGTTAAGTTGCTGGTGGACAACTATGCTTCTTCAAGCTGTGATACTTTTCCTACGTTAATATAATCACACACTGAAGAAAAAAAAAAAAACACTGAAGACACCCTTGGAAATATAACTTGGTTACAAACATGTCTCAGAATGATGATGTCTTCACTTTCTGCTGCCCATGTGAAGTAACGGGTAGGGACATGCAAATCTAAAATCACAGATATACTTCAACATTGTGACATTCTCCAGTTTATGAGGCACGTAAACCCCAAGCTATGTGCAGGATAATTTAAAACTATTAAAGCATTTCACATTTCCTAGAGTTCTTCAATTTGGCCATTATTTGGGTTCTGGGAATATGTAATGCATAGAGGTTTGAGGCTGCTGAAAATGAGGAAATTCTCTTAAAAACAACAATAACAACAACAACAACAACAAAACTTTCACTTTTGTTCTGGTGGACAGGTATGTGTAGACGCTATTGAAGAACACACTCATGCAACATTGTTTGGACATTTCAGTGTGTAAATCATTTAAAGTCAGTCCTGGATCATTCCATAATTGTTTACATAGTTACTTGTACGCATTTGAGAAGTGATGGGGATAATATTCTACCAAATATTCACTGAAGGAGAATGGGTAGAGGGCCAGGAATTCAAGCATTCAGGTAAAATATTCTGAGGAATCCAAGCACAACATTTTGAGAGTGATGACTTGGAATATGTGGAAGTCATCAAAGGATAAAGTCCATTGAAGCCTTTTCTCAAAGCATCCTTTGTGCTAATTTCATTTTATGTTGTTAATGAAGGTTACTCAGCTTATACTACATTGTTAATGAAGGATACTACAACGCCCTGTAGACTTACTTTTGCTGGGTTGGACTATCCACACACACACACTGATATCTTTGGGGCTCCTTTGTCTTACCGGTAGTTCAAGAATGAAAGCAGATTTCCCACTTCAAGTCAGTTCAGTCTGCCTACCAGGGGAGCATGGCCTGTGCCGGGGATTCAGGGTGTGTCAGGTCTCAGCAGTAAAAGAGGACACAGCTTCGGGTGTACAGAATCACAGAGCTGCTTCCTGGTCTTTCCCTGGACAGGGCTGAATCTCCCAAGTATCCTGTTCAGAAAACATCCTCAGTTTTCTAAACATATTTAAAGTTTTCAGTAGAAGCCTTGGGTCTTTGTCAGCTCTGGACATTCATTACTTGAATATTAAAAAATTGCAAATATGTGAGAAATGAAAACTTAAAATAAATTTCAGTTGTAAGAAATATATGACAGCTCAGCATTTGCTTGTCCGGATGTCTGTTTCAGAAAAAACATCCCATTGACAACGTTTCCAAGTACATCGGTGCTGCAGATGCCTTGGTCTGAGGTCCACACCTTCTTGCTGTGGGACGTTAGGAAGGACAACTGTTTCAGTGGATTCTGTCTGCCTCACGTGAGGAGTGAAGGTTGAGTGAAGGATGGGCCTTCGGGGCTTTTCCACAGAGGTGTGAACTTCCAGCCACTGAAGGTTTGGTCAGAGAGGCCTCTCCCCAGGACTGAGGTGTCAGACTGAAACAACTCAGCCTTAGAAACAACTCTGAGCAGAGTGCAGCTTTTTTGCATCCTGGGAAAAGTCCTGCTGCCCAGTGTTGGAATTTCCAAGCCATTGTCCCCTTGGTGGCAGGGATTAGCAGACTGACAGACTGAGGGGGTGTTGTCAGTCTTTCTGAATGGTCCCTGTTGTCAGCTGATGCTGATGATTATTTCAAGCTGAAGTAAAAATTTAGTCCTGCAATTAAAAGGAAAAAAAATAGCGGGCAGTAGAAAGAACATAGATTTGAAGGGCAGATGGGACTGATCTGAGTTCTACCATTCTCTACTGCTATCAGCTTCCACTGATGGCTTGGAATACCTAAGTCCCAGGTTCCTCATATGTGAAATGTCAATTGTAAAGATGCCTCACAGGATTCTAGTAAAGAACAGAGGTAACACTGGGCATAAAATAATTAGTATAATTACAGCCTAAATGTTTGTGTCTTTGCAAAATTCGTATGTTGAAACTGCCTTGAATTAGTATTAGGCAAGGAGGACATTGGGAGGGGATTAGGTTATGAAGGTAGAGCACTCATGAATGAATGATGTTAGCACCTTTTTAAGAAAGGAAGTAAGTGACTTTTCTTTTGACCCTGTAATGATAGAGCATGAAGCCAGTCATTTGCACACCGGGGAGCCAGCCCTCCTGACTTCACATCTGTCCACTCCAGAACAATGAGAAATAAAGTTCTATTGTTTCAGCCAGGCAGAATTTGAGGTAAGACACACATTAGACTTTCACTAATTGTTTGTCAACTTTCTTGTCTTCTTTCAATAAAAATAATTTCATTTTTACTCCAAGTATACAAATATTAGTGTGAAACCTAGGATTAGGTCCAAGGATGGCTACAAATGATTGGAAAGTGATGTTGAATGCCACAGAGCCAGCCATGGAAAGTCCTTTAAACATCTGAATAATGGTTGATGTGCTTATAGTTGCTGTGACAAAATACACATGGCAGTGGCAGATAGGATACTTCGTGGTGTGGGCAGTGGTGCTGTGCAGGAAGGATATGGTGTGACTGAAAAGAGACAAGGAGGTGAGGAGGGTCATTGGAGAACATCATTTAGAAGAGCTTCATACATAATTAGGTAGGAGAGGAAAAACAGCCAGAGTAACTAGGGTTTTTTGTTTGTTTGTTTGTTTGTTTGTTTGCTTTTTTTTGTTTTTGTTTGGCAACTAGATCCCAAATCTGAGACAAACTATTTCAAAATCTGTCTTAGTAGAGTACAAGCTCCCAATATTAGCAGCTCAGCTCTTGTATCTGTGGGAGACTTTCATATGATCTATTTTTACCTTTAGTTTGCTAATTCTGCATTTGTTAGACATTTCCTTGTGATAAGTCACATGGGCCACTTTGGGGGATGAGATGTTGATGAGTATAGTCAAAGTCATGGCCTATAAAAATTAAACCCAAAGTCACTAGATGTAGGTTAGAAAGAGGCAAACATTTGCTTATTCATAAACCCAAGGAGAACCAACAGCTCCAGTTCAGCCTTGGCTAAGCACAATGGCCAGAGCTGAGGGACACTGAAAGATACTTTGTCAACTTCCCAGAGCCGATGTCAGTCTTCAGCCTGACCTCAATGTGTAAATCAGTGCTGCTCCGACTTCTATATTTCACGGTCCAAATGATTAAAAGAAAAAGAAAAAAAAAAAACCCAACAACAAGAGACTATTCAGCAGAAAGGATCAATTTTATTTTGACAGGCACAAAGTTTAAATAGGAAATAGAAATAAACCAGAAATCCTTACTATCTATGATTCCTAAATGTTCACATGAGGGGAATAAATTTAATGTTCCAAAAAGAATCAACGGGGATAACTTTAGAGTAAAAATACATTTTGCATCTAATATTTGGTCTTTCAGTGTGGCCTAGTGAGGGATGGTGGCCCTTTTAGGAAGAAGATTCAGTGGAAGCTTACTGGTTCATGGCACAGATCTTTATTAAAATTATTAATGAAGCTACAGGGATTCTTATGATCCATAAGAATCATGGTTTTTGCTATCCCAGACCCAATGTCAGTGTTTATCACCTGGGAGCGGAAGTCATAAGAGCAGAAGGGGTATGTGTGATTGGGACGGATCATGGGGGAATTTAGTCCCGATGTGATTGTGCTTCAGACTGGAGCAATGACCCTGCAGTGTCCTTATGCTCTGACCTCCTGTCTCTCAAGGTACTTGGGTAACTTCAAACAGGGGCTTGCTGTGGGGCCACGATGGCTTGAAGAGACAGAAGAGTGACAAGATTAGCTGACATTTCCTTCTTTTCCTCATTTTTCAATCCTACCTTTTTGCTTTGTCATGCTGTTGATGTGTTTGAGTATGGATCTGTTTATTATAAGAAGACCAGGAAAAGCACTTTTTCCTTATATCACTCCTGATTAACAAGCTTAAAATAGTCCTCTCCTATTATAACTTATCAGGAACCTTGTATGTATCGTTGTTTTGAGATGGTTTTGGGTCTCTGCTTCACGATGAACTCCTCGTGAGGAAGCCATCTCCGATGGGCAAATATGTGGTCGTTCAGATCTGAAGCAGGGTTTCTGCACCTCAGACTACTAACACTTGAGGACAGACTGTTCTGTGCCGTATGTCTGTCCTGCACACCATGTACTGTTAAACAGCATCGCAGGACTCTGCCCACTAAATACAAGTAGCTACCTCTGCTGGTTAGGGTTTTTTTTTTGTTTTTGTTTTTGTTTTGTTTTGTTTTGTTTTCGTTTGTTTGTTTTTGTCAACTTGACACAAGCTAAAGTTGTCTGGAAAGAGAGACCCTCAGTTGAGAAACTGCTCCATCAGATTGCCTGTAGGCAAGTCTTTGATTATGGATATAGGAAGGCCCAACATACTGTGGGCGGTGCCATCCCTGGGCAGGTGGTCTTGGGAAGTGTAAGAAAGGTAGAGGAACATGAGCCTGAGGAGCAAACCAGTGAGCAGCTTCCCTCCATGATGTCTGTTTCTGCTCCTGCTTGAGTTCCTGCCCTGACTTCCTTTAATGACCGGCTGCCATCAGAACCTGTAAGACAAATGCTTCCCTCTCAGCGTGTTGCGTTTGGTCATGGTGTTTATCACAGCAACATAAACACAAACTAGGACACTGCGCTCTAGATTTTTTTTTTTAAAGCAGGAATTCTCCAGACGTTGACAAATACCTCTCCTTGTATAACATAGTCATAATTTTCATTACAGAAGATTATGTTTATATAAGTAAATTTATCTGTGAATCAAAAAACTTCTACCTTTGACCTAGAATTGACTACAGAGAGACATTCTTTCTTCTGTCTTCCTCCTTTCTTTCCTTCCTTCACCTTGATGCTAGGGATTGTACCCAAGGCCTTGCACATGTTAAATTCATGCTGAGCCACTGAGCTCTACTTTTATTGTGACGCCCACCCACCCAGCCCTAACACCTAGTGTGGTATTTCCAGGATCTTACATTTCTTCTCTTATACTCAATACACTCTGCAGTGTCATGAAACTAATCTTTCTGCCACACATGGAACTGGGTATTCCAGAGAGTTAATTTGGTGAGTAGCCAACACAATCAATTCACTTCCCGTCAGGCTCTCCCTACTCACTTAGCTCTGCTGATCTATAGTAATATTAAAGATGGGCAAAAACATGACATAACATACTCCAACATATTTGACTATGCTCATAGTGAATTGAGGAAATTGATTTAATAATGCTTTTAACTATTCAGTTAGATACACTGAATGAAATTCTTTGCACACATGTCTCTGTGTGTCTAGGTACATTTGCTGTAGAATAGCAAATTATTTGATATGAAGCTAAATTATTGTGTTTCCAGTGTCTGTGTATGGATTAATGCATTGATGGAAGATAACATTGAATGAAGCTAGATTAATTTCATTTTCAATTTAAGATATCAGAGTTCAGAACAGTTCAGAACAGTTCAGACAGAAACTAATTTCTGACAGAAATTAGTTATGATAACCAGGAATTAAGAGTCAAGCATAAAGTAGTATTTAGAGAATTAGTATATGTAAATCCTTGGGTAAATAGTCATGATCCTTCAGTCTGGCATGTTTGAAACAGGAACATTGGCCTGTCAGGAAATCTCCCAGTTCTGGATTCCTCAAACACTCTCTGAAAGTTGGTAGAGAGAAGAAAAAAGAACAAATAATTTAATTAATAAATGAATGAGTGAGTGAGTACATATGTGGACAAAACTGTATACAAAGTCTACTCCCACACACACAGGCAAGAGTCAAGAGGACTAGTAGATGAGTATTATCAGATTGCCAGGTCTCAGAGCAAGGCTGTTGGGCAGCTCCAGACTCTGGGTCTTTGAAGAATGTACAGTGGTGACCCTTGGAGCCACACTGGAGAAGTGACTTCATCGTTTCCATTTTGGTAGCTGGCATATGGGAAAGAATTTCCCCAGAGTAGACTGATGCCCGGACCCTGTGGTGCTGGAGAGCCTGGAGACATGGTTCTGTTGTGAAAACTTGCACTTGTAAGAGACTTGCAATCTCTCTTAGCTAATGTGGAGGATGTAGAGATATGCACTCAGACTCTCTTTCTGGGAGGGACAAGGTGCCCAGTTAGTGTCCACAGTCAGTCTCTACTGCCAGCACTTTCATGTCTGCCTCAGCTGCTGAGAGCCTGAGAGAATATGGAACAGAACAGTGGCAGCCTGCATCTGTTGTCTGGCAAAAGGGGAAAGGAAGGCCAAACTCATTAGTCCAACATGAGCCTTGTGAAGGAAGAGGCTTTGATGGGTCAGGATTATGGTTCACGTGGTTTTATTCTTCTCCCTGCCAGAAGCGGAAACTTCATCTTCCTGCCCTTGGAATTTGTAATAAACATTGTGCACCCAACTACACCTCAGCATCTGCTTCCAGAAACCCCACCTGCGACAGCTGCACCACATGCAGAAGCACAGTGTGGAAGTTATCAGCATTTGGCACTCCTCACCCATCCTTCCTCTTGGGCATCCTCAGTCCCCGATTTAGGAACTTCTATGCTGCTGTCTTTGTTTACTTGCAGACTGGCCTTAGAAATGTTCGAAGTACTGCTGTACAGTTGGCCGAGCTGGGCCATTCATTGACCCTCAAAGTCCATTTACGTGGTTGGCCATCAGGAGAGCATTCAAGTAATTTGCAAGATACAAGTTCCTACAAACTCTCCCAGCTTAACCCAACTCAACCCAACATTGTGGATGTTCACATGGTTCATCACATCCTTTTACTAACTGTTAAGGGATATTTTACATTGACTTTGACAAGTTTTGATTTTATTTTGTGATGGAAATATAATTCTTTTCCTTACAAACACAGAGGCAGCCAGTGTTTATCAATAAGCATCTTGGAAATGGGGTAAGTGGGTTGGCAGATACTCTCGAGGTTGGTGGAGTGGAAAGGAAAAGAAATATCAAGGAAGCAAAGCAGATCCATCAATTTGATCAGCAAGGGGAGAAAGAAACCAGGAGAGGTTCCTAAAAGATAAAGCACATGACACCACAAAGCAGTCCTTAGATGCAATTCAAAACATCTGAGAAGCTTGTTTGACTAGTGGATTATAGAAATTGCCATTGCTGTGGGGAAATTTTATTTTATTATCTCTCAGTAGTCCTACACTTTGCCACTATTTTGGGAACAAAAATATATCTTGAAGGTGTCAACTTTCCAAATAGAAACAATTTGGTGCCTCATGACAAAGGCAGACTGTTGTCTGGATCTCAGATGGAAGTCAGCACTGTTAGTTTTTATTGATATTGTTCTCTATATGATAAGAACACTTGAGAATAAAGCCTATAGCTTGCACTTATGTGTAAAGGGAACTGAGATGGGAGACAAAGATCTCTGTTATCTCTCCTACCTCCCTAAATAACTGAATCTGTCCGTGCAAGGTTTTAAGGTCTCCCTTACCACAATTTGTGCTATGGGTATCAAGGCTATGGACTGATACAAGAGGAGATTTATTTAAGAGAAAATTATATCCTATGAACTCTTAAACTCCTGCATATATTTATACATGATAAATCAACTAAAGCAAGTATCAGACATTTTCCCCAGTGTCTATGTGACCAAGGGTCATCTTCTACTGAAGAAACATTTGGGTAGCTGGTAGAACAGGAAACTCTATTTATCTCAGTGATTGTAATTGGGCATATGAGTTGGATAAATAGATGAATGAATTTACTATCATTACTAATAAGGTAAAATTATCTAACTTCCTTCTTAAGTCATCATCTGATTCTACTATGCCTCACAAAGTTTAGCATTATTATTTTTCTCACCACAGAGTTGAGCATGTCCAAAGCACAGAGACAGTGGAAGATCCCCTTGAGTATAAAGTTACTAAGAAGTTAGAATGATACATGGATCTAGAGAAAGAGCAGAATCAGCATTGCTGAGCTACAGGAGTAGGCTCTGAGTTTCATCAGTGTGGAGACAGAAGGGCCTGTTACTGTGTCAATAAACATAAGTAGTGCCCAGCACAGAGGCAATGATGATTGAATGGATTAATTTGCCATTGGTTAACACATGTGAATGGAGTGCGCTGCTTTCCAACCCTCTCCTAACATGCACCATGATTATTCTCCATGGATACCATATTGCCAGGAAATACAAAGAACAAAGGCCACAATAGCCAACAAACAATGAGGAAACTCAGCTTCCAGGTAGGGTGCTGAGATAGCCCATGGTCTGAAATAGTCTATTGTCAGCTGCTTTTTCTGACAAGCTCTGATTATGTGTGGTACTCAGATCTGGATTGAGTTTTTCTAGCTACATGTGCTTAGTTTATCAGTACAGTGAGATAGACTGGATTAATCGTTTGCTTTCCCCATAATGAGAGACATTTTAATTGAACAGTTCATAGCTAGTTTACAGTATGAGAAAGACTCACAGTGAACTAAGAGCCCTTGCAACCTGGACCTGGAGCCACAATGAGCAGAGTGTGTGCCTGAGCAGCGCCTGGATGAGGGTTCAGAAGAGTTTTCCAGAGACAGAAGTCCTGTTTGCAGTAAGCTGATGGCCCAGATTACAGGGCTCCAGAAATCTGTTTCATGAGATTATTTTTTTTTCCATGAGATTCTTGTACGAAGGTTTTAATTAAATATATTCAAGGAACTTAGTGCACTCTTAAGCCAAAAACCAAAGTCAGAAAATATGTCTATGATTTTTCCCCCAACGACTTTGACGGAATTAGTTATGGTAGACAGTTTAGGGTAAGGAAGAGTTTTTTTCCCTTTCAAGGGACATGGTTTGGTCTATATAAGAACTACCACAAAACCAAAATGAAAGGCTTATTCTTCACGGCTGAAAATACTGATTATATCGAAACAAAAATGACACAGACCTGATCTTCTCCACACCAAAGCAAGCTGTGATTTTTTTTTATAATAGCTTCAGCCAGTAATCATATATCTTTGCTTCAAGTTACACTTCACTCAAATAGAGTACTTTAAAATATACCATAGCACCATTAACATGATTGCTACCTGCTGCACACCAGCGGAACCAGAGATGCAGACTAGCTGTGGTATTCGTCATAGGGTCCATAGCCTAGCAAAGGCAGAAACAATGGTTTTTCAAGTTATTGAGCAGTGCTGCAGAAATACTAATTCTTTAAATATAAATAGCACAAAATGTAATTATTTATTTAGAAAATGTTTCCTCTGGTATCTTTCATGTGCTAGGAAGTATGAAAGTGTGGTTGAAATGAGGGGTTCTTCCTAAGTAGGTGTCTATAGATTAACAATGGTGAAATTCTACATCCTGGGCCACCCACCACAGCACACACACCAGTTCCTTCTAATTGGCAGACTCTAAGAAGTCATATGACATAGATGCCCTCTTAACTCTGTTTAGTGCACTGGTTTCAACATGTTTTGATTTTTTTTTCATGTAGGAACAATGGAATTTTCCAGAATACTGATAAATAACTGCTGAAACTAGAGGACTAGAGAATGCATAATATAATATCCTTCCCTGCTCAACCATCTGTCCAAATAAGACAGATCTAGTTACAGGAAAATACAGCTAATGTTATGGTAAATAATGCACAAACAACTCAGCAATTAATTTGGCCTAATTGTCAGGGAAAGCCTTGTTGAGGTAATAACACTGTATTTGGATTTGGGGAGCATTTCAGATAGAGACCAAAAAGTAGGAAAAATGTCACAAGTCTATGAACGGACTCTGTATCCATAAAGAGTTGAGTAGTGGGTGTGTCTGGAAAGGGGGACATTAAAAAATGGGACTCCAGTAAAACCCCAGGGAGTTTTTTATTTTTTTTTCTAAGTTTCTCTGATGGGGTGATGGGGCAGTGGGTGTTTGGCTTTTGCATTTAGATGTCCGCTTCTGGCAGATCCCTGGGCCGAGTGAAGAATCTTTTCTGGACGCTGAGACCCAAGGACTTAACGCATTTGTTTTGTGGCTTTCCTCACGTCCGACTTCCTTTTACTTTGCCAAAGAATTTTTTTCCCCATCAATATCCTGGTTCCTCTGAAAGGAAGCACCTGGAGTCCTCACAGCAGCTGGAGGGAGGCAGTTTGGGCTCCCACACAGCTTCACCAAGATCAAATACACACTCTGACATGTCGTAGACTCTTGGTCAAAATCTTTTTTTTAAAGATTTTTTTAAAGAGTTTTAAAACTTGGATGGGAAATTTTAGCTCAGTATCCAAATGCTTTCTAGAAATAAGTCGTCTGTAGGTTATCCTGAAAGGTTAAATGCTTCTGCTAGTCTGTTCACAAGGAGGTCACAGAAGCAGTAAGCACACATTAGTATGCTTTGTGTCCCAACCTTTAAATTTTTCTTATCATTAATTAAACAAGCTATGAGGTAGAGACAGGTCATTTGCCAAGTCTGTACGTGTCCAGGTTGTCTTCCATCAGCTCTAATTTTATTTAATTTAAATGTCTTCACTTTTCTCTGAATACAAAGTAGATGGATTTCCTGCCTGCACCTTGGCATTTCTGAAACTCCTTCAGTATCCACATGTAAATGTGCTCCAGAAACATGCCCACATCGGCCTGTTTCCTAGAGACTGCAGCCTCCTGAGCTGTCTCTTCAGACTATCCCCCTCTGTGGATGGGTCCCTGTCTGTGAAGGAAGGGCAGAAAGGTGCTAAGTCACGTGGGAGATACCAGTGTGTGCATGGATAGATCCTTGTCATAGATATGTGTTAATATTTCAAATAGATTTAAATCACATCATTATGTGAGATAAATAGCTCTGTTTGAGCCTAAGTCAGAGTTTTTTATTTTTTTTTATTTTTTTATTTTAAGGCCCAATTAAAGTAGTTATGCCATGCAGGCTTCCTCTTCATGGCCCACCCTCTCCTCAGCCACCTTATTTTAATTACCAATGCATGCGAGCCCCCCTTTCCTGCAAATTAAATACTTCTTGTGTAGATAATTTCATGAGATCAAAAGGGGATCTAGTCCTGCTGAAATGTAAAAACCATGTCAATCTTTAGTGTGTCCTGTGTACTTGGGAAAGGGTTAGCTCCCATGGTGATATAAATCAAATCTAAATCATTCTTTATCCTTTATTCTAATTTATATATTCAAATTAAAATTAGATGTGTGCTAGCAACTATAAATCTATCTCTTAAACAATAGCACATCCTATCTACATGACTTCTGTTGTTATATTTTGAAATATATAGCTATTGATTTATCATTCCCTATTTTGTAGCAATTTTTATGTCCCTTTGCCTTCTGTATGACCATTCAGTGAAACACTGTCAAGTGAGCAAAAGAAAAATTGGCAGCTGAACCTATTTAGTACATAATGGAAAGGAATGTAGGTAAAAATAAGCACACAATGTTTTCTCCATTTTTATAAAAAATCAGGGAGAATTAAACCTGTTTTCAATCCTATTCTGTCATTAAAGAGCAGCATAGCAGAAATTCTGAATGAGGAGGCTTTTGCAATCTCAGGAATAATCACAAACATGGCTAACACATTACACATTACACACACTTATAGACTCTCATATAAACAGGCACAAGCACACACTCTCTCTATCATACATATCCATACACAAAATGGCTCAGACTCATTTACCTCTGGTGGGTTTAGCACTTACAGAGTCAGAAATGTAAGCCATTTCAACAATATTAATTCTGTGAATCCATAAATATAGGGGTTCATTCCATATTCTCTCTTCAGTGTCATTCTTCAATATTTCATGGTTTTGAATCCTCAGAACTTTTGTCTCTTAGATTTATTGTTAAGCCATCTATCTATCTATCTATCTATCTATCTATCTATCTATCTACCTACCTACCTACCTACCTACGAATGATGTATTGTGGGTGAGATTCTTTTTCATTTCCTTTTTCAATATATCTATTATTGATATATAAAGATTATATATATACACATATATATGCATTGAAAATTTCAAATAGACAAAGTAACACTTAACAAAAGCAATGTTGCAGGTATCACTTTAACTGACTACAGAAAATAATAACACAGAGCCATAGTAACCCAAACAGCATAATGCAAACACCATAAAGAATGTATAAACCAGTTAAATAGAATTTAAGACTCAGAAACAGACCTTCACAGCTCTGGCCATTTGATTCTCGATAAAGAGGTTAAAAATAGATTAGACAAAAGATAGTCTCTTAATAAATAATGCTGGAAAAGCTGAATATGCAATGTAGAGCTTCAAGGTAGTTTCTTCTTGCCTACTCCATACAAAATCCAACTAAAAAGTGTGAAATA
>CABHPP010123413.1:0-13917 GCA_902168425.1 Peromyscus attwateri | reverse complement strand
CTGTAACCCCAATATTTGGGAGGAGGAAGGGGGAGAATTACCATGCATTCAAGGCTGGCCTGAGGTACATAGTCAAACCTTGTTTGAAAGGAGGAGAAAACTTTACCCTTGATACAGCCTGTTTAAGGGAGTACTCACCATGGAAGTATGGCAAGACCTTGTGGAGTGACTTGGAGCCATAAGTGCAGGATCTGCAGCTGGACAATGCTTCAGGGATTCTCTCTTTTTTTTTTTTTTTCCCGAGACAGGGTTTCTCTGTGTTGCTTTGCGCCTTTCCTGGAACTCACTTGGTAGCCCAGGCTGGCCTCGAACTCACAGAGATCCACCTGCCTCTGCCTCCCGAGTGCTGGGACTAAAGGCGTGCGCCACCACCGCCTGGCAGGGATTCTTGGCTACCAGGCAATAATGTACCCATGCTCAGAAGATACCTTCTTCCTTCCTTCCTTCCTTTTTTTTTTTTTTTTAGACAGGGTTTCTTTGTGGCTCTGGATGTCCTGGAACTCACTCTGTAGACCAGACTGGCCTTGAACTCACAGAGATCCACCTGCCTCTGTCTCCCAAGTGCTGAGACTAAAGGTGTGCACCACCACCACCCAGCTAGAAGATGCCCTCTTTGCTCTGGACGAGACCCCAGCTTATAATACTATACTTTTTGTTTCCTTTTTGTATTTTTTAACAGTGCTATTGATGGAATCCTGGGTCCCATGCATGCTCTGCAAGCATTATACCACTAAACCACACCCCCAGCCCTTGTACCTACTTCGTCAGAGAGCTCACCTGGGCCAGCACCAGTGTCTTCATACCGCAGACAGCCTTCACCTTGTGCCAACTTTGGCTGTATTTTCCACCTGCACCTGTCCATGCAGAGATGCAGATGTGTGCAGACTGTGGGTACCACTGTGCCTACCTTTCCCTTCTGGCCAACCACTGTCAAGCACTTTCACCATCATTGCCACCATTGCCTATAATCGGCCACTCACTATGCAAGCTGGGCAACTTCCTTCCTTACCAGCTCATAAACAAAGAGAGATGCTCTTCTGGTGACTTAACGACGGGCAGTACATCTGCCACAGAGGCTCCTACAGCCATTCATAGGTATGTGTGAGCACAGGTGACAAATAGGATTAGATACACCTTTTGCAGAATTCAACTTCTTTCCCCAACTCCCTCCTGCTCAGCCACAGGCATATGACTGATGAGAGGTTGTTATGGTTTGAATATGAACTGTCCCCTGTGGGCTTACTGTTGAAATCTTGGTCCAAAGCTGATGGTGCTATTTTGGCAGGTTCTGGAAAGCGTTGTGGAATATAACTATGTAAAGATGTGTTATATTTGTTGTGTTGCAGAATATTCTTTAATGATGTAAAGATGTGTTACATTTGTTTCTGCTGCATTTGTTTAATGATGTAAAGATGTGCTGCTTTACCTGCCTAAGGCACCTGATTGGTCTAATAAAAAGCTGAATAGCCAATAGCTAGAAAACGGAGGGATAGGTAGGGCTGGTGGGCAGAGAGAAGAAATAGGAGAGAAGAGAAGTGTGGGAGCCTACAGAGGTTTCCTAGTGAGATCTGAGCTGGCTTTACCCAGAAGGACTGCCTAAGAGGGTGATTGGACCATGGGCCTGGATACCAGGTGTTTGGAAGGGTCTATACTTGGCTGTATCTAGCAAGGGGGGGGTCTTTTGCCTCGCCCCTGGGCATTGTTATAAAAAGCCCTTTTGAATAAAGTTCTGGGCCATTGGGTATTGACCCAGGTCCTCCTGAAGCAATCCTGTGTTTTGTCTTTCATCAGCCAGGTCTCTTTCTACCTAATATTTCTTATCCCTCTTTCTTCAAGAGTACCATGGGAAAGGTGGGGGTAGGATCCCCCACAGATGGTGCACAATGCGGGGCATAGGTTCGGGGACTCCCACAGAACAGGGAGTTGGCGAAAGGAGAGAGGGGGGCACCATGGGAGCAGGGGGGCATGCCCAGTAATGAATTAATGAATTAAGTTGAGGCGGTGGTATTCTATTTTTCAGGAGTAAAATTTTAAATATAAAGCAGAGTAGTTCAAGTTAAGCTGAAGTAAGCAGTTAAAGTTAGGTCTCTGTTTCTATGTCTCGCTCTTTCTACTAAAGTAAGTCATAAGTTTAGTTTGAGGAATGTTGTCTTAGGTATATTAGGGTAGAATAAACTTTAGGTATAGGAATACTGTATAGGCTTAAGTAAGACCTTGGTATAATAGAAATTTAGAATAGTTTTATCCCCAGAGCATGGACGGGACCTGGGGTGCATAGGGCAGCATCCAGGACCGAGCAGCCACTTGGAACTTTGAAGCAGTCCGAGTGGCTTCAGAAGCTCCAGAAGCTGCCAACAACAGCAGACGCCAGAGCCAGAGCAAGTGGCAGCAGCCAGGCATTGGAAGCAGAGACCTGCGGGGCATCAGCGCAGTGCAGGTGACAGATGCTCGAGACAGCGTGAGTATCGAGGGTCTGCAAGCCTTCTGCCGTGAAAAGGCCACGGCGAGGAGTGGAGAGAGTGCAGTAAAGACTTTGGAGACCGGCAGAGACGCTGCGGGAGCAGCAGCTGGAAGGGCAGCTGAGATGTGCCCCTGCATGGAACAGCAGTGAGAAATGCCGAGGTGATGGAGAGCTGTGTTCCAGGCCGAGCTGCAGAGACACTGGAACCTAGAGCAGCCGGAGCTCCCAGCTGAAGGGTGTGACTGGATCCATGGAACTGCCCTGGGACTTCATTTGGCCATGCAAGCAGAGCAAGCACACGGAGGTTTCTGGGACCCAGGGTGCTGAGTTCAGGGGCGCCGGTTAAGCAGGTAATGGGGCCCGAGGAAGCTGTAGCTCTGTGGTGGCTGGGTTTCCTCCTGGACCCTGGGTGCTGAAAGCAGCGGCTTGTTTGTAGCAGGGGAGCTTCTTGAGCTCATGTAGTGTGAGGCAATTGAAAGCCTTCAGGTCTCAAGACTGGGATTGTAAAAGCCTGAACAGAGCTAACAGCTAAAGCCATGAAGTTTCTGTTTGCTGCCTGTAAGAAGTCTTTTTTGAAAGGACTCTGTCCCAGCCAGCTAATAGCTTTTGCCCTGAAGCAAAAATGGCCTTAGGGAAAGGTTACAGACTGCAAAGTACAGCTGTAGCAGAGAGCGAAAGTTTCAGAGAGGCTTGATTGAACTGAAAAAGTTTTGGTTGTGGGACTCCTCATATTTGGAGCTGTTTGCTTCAGAGTCATAACGACTCTGACAGCTATACAAAGACTTAAGGGCAGCTGATGAGTCAGACCCTGATTTTGAGTGCTCAGAACTTTAAGACTGATATCAGAAAGCCTTCTGGAACTTTAAGACTGGTGATAGAACTGTGTTTTTAAACTATTCAGACTTAAGAAATGAGATGGACAGGAGTGATTCAACTGCAATGGGACAATTTTGACTTCACTCACACATATAAACTCTACTTATGCACTGTTTTGTGTTAAAAATGGAACTGTTTAATGGAACTGTTTATGTAAAAATGGAACTGCTTATGGAATTGGTTTTGTGTTAAAAATGGAACTATTTAAATGGAGAAGTTTGGGTTCTTTCTACTCAGGTTCAAGATGCATTTTAAAAACTATAAAGAAAAGGGGGAGTTAATATTCCTCAGTCTATTTAATTTAATTATAAAAAATATTTTCTTGTCCCTTGAGTGGACTGATGTTAACTTGTGTTAATGTACCCTATGTTTGTATAGTTCTATTAAGACATTGCTTTTGGACTTTTGCTAAAGTTTTTAAAGTGTTAGTGGTTATACTGAGAGTATTGCTTTTGTTTTTGTTTTTTGAGACAGGGTTTCTCCATGTAGTTTTGGTGCCTGTCCTGGATCTCTCTCTGTAGACCAGGCTGGCCTCAAACACACAGAGATCCACCTGGCGTTGCCTCCCGAGTGCTGGGATTAAAGGCATGGGCCACTGCCACACCGAGAGAGTATTGCTTTTGTATGAAGGTTTGTAGGAATTGTAATTGCATATAATAATATTTATGTTAGAGTTATTATGTTAACCTGTTGATATTGATGCACCATGGTTTGGTGAAGCTAAGGGAGTCTTTAAGCTTAATGCAGCTGCATCAGGAGTTTATTGATTTATTTGATGTGGTTGCATCAAGAGTTTATTGATTTAAAAAAGTGCTTGATGCAGCTAAGATTTCTATAGATATCTTAGACCCATTCAAAAAGGACATTCCACTGGAGAGGTGGCTCAGAGGCTAAGAGCACTAGCTTTTTTTCCAGAGGTCCTGAGTTCAATTCCCAGCAACCACATGGGGGCTCACAACCATCTATAATGAGATCTGGTGCCCTCCTCAGATGTACAAGCATACATACAGGCATAACACTGTACACTTAATAAATAAATAAATAAATAAATAAATAAATAATTAAAAAATTTTTAAAAAAAGGGACATTCCATCTTTATCATCCTTTACTCCTTTACTGGGAGATGTGGCAGCCCTAGGAAGCAGGAGTATTGCTGTGGTTATTCCAGCTACTTGCAAGGTCTTAGTGGGAACCTGAGTCAGAGCTGCATAGAGTTAAGCTTTGTACCCCTACTTGAGATTTAAAATATTAAGAAGGGGGACCTGTGGGAGCCCACAGAGGTTTCCTAGTAAGAACTGAGCTTGCTTTACCCAAAAGGACTGCATAAGAGGGTGATTGGACCATGGACCTGGGTACCAGGTGTTTGGAAGGGTCTACACTTGGCTGTATCTAGCAAGGGGGGGGGTCTTTTGCCTCACCCCTGGGCATTGTTATAAAAAGCCCTTTTGAACAAAGTTCTGGGTCATTGGGTATTGACCCAGGTCCTCCTGAAGCTATCCTGTGTTTCTGTCTTTCCTTTCATTGGCTAGGCATATCATTCTATCTACAAGTTTTTCATCCCTCTCTCCTCAAGAGTACCATGGGAAAAGTGGGGGGGGGGGCTCCACAGAGAAGGGAGGAGAGAGAGAAGAGAGTATGAGGGAGAGAGGGAGACACTGGCCAGCCAGACATAGAGTAGAACATGCAGAATTTAAGAAAGGTAAAAAGCCCTGAGGCAAAACATAGATGAAGAGAAAACAGGTTAAATTAAGTTATAAGACCTAGTGAGAGAAGCATAAGCTAAGGCCAAGCATTCATAACTAATATTAAGTCGCCGTGTCTTTATAGGGAGCTGGTTGGTGGTCCAAAAGAAAGCCTGTTACAGGAAAGTTTATAAGGTAGGACCTAGCTGGCGAAGTAGATCGTTGTGGGTGGGTCCTTGGGGATATATTGTTCCTGGCCCCTTCCTATTTCTGTTTCCTGTCTGATGTGAACTGAGCAGCCTCCTCCTCTACATTTTCTTACCTCCATAATGTTCTGCCCAAGTGCTTCATGAAGCCAAGTCACCATGGACAAAACCCTTTGAAATTGTGAGCTGAAATAAATTCATCCTCCCTTGTTTCTGTCAAGTATTTAATCATAATGATTACAAAAATAGTAACAACTTGCTGTGGAATATTCCTTTACACTGTGTGAATATATGTCACTGTGATTGGTTTAATAAAAAGCTAAATGGCCAATAGCCAGGCAGGATTTTCAGGGCAGAGAGAATGCTGGGAAGGAGAGTGGAGATGCCAGGACACAGAGCAAGCAGCATGGCATTACAGCTCAGCTTTTAAATTAATAAGAAGTCTCTGTGTTGATTATTTGGGAGCTGGAAAGGCAGGACAGGAAATCTGCCTACAAATGGTGACCAACATCCAGCCATGTATCTACACATAAGACCTGAGAAGGTTTTTTAAAAAAAAGGTTCTAAACACACAAATCTGGAGCCAAACATGGCTTCCTAAGCTCATGTCTCTCATGCCTGCCATGGTACAGAGACACATCTCCTGGCTGCCATGAGCCACCAGTATGCTGCATGGCAAGTTTGGGGTTTTGCTCATGCAGATAGAAAAGGTTACAGATATACAGTAAGGACAGATCCAGACAGAAAAAAACTCTAAATAGGTTAGAGTGTATTTAAAAATATACACAGGCTTGGGAGAGAGAAGAGAAAGAGTTATACAGTCATAGATTAAAAATATAGCTTTAAAGTAATAAAGTAAAAACCTTAAAAAGGGAGTAAAGTAATATAAAAGAAAAAAGCCATGTAAAGTTGGGAAATACACAGAGTCTAGATTCTGTATGTTATTGTGTTGTCTTTAGATTTTATGATTGCTAATGAAGGAACGGCAGCTTCTAAGACACATTGGATTATGGAAACTGCTAGATTAAACCAACCTATATATTTAAAAAATGTCTTGACTTTAAAAAAGAAGCAAAAATAATGTTACTTTAGGGAAGAGGCTTTGCTTTTATATCCACAGGAAATGGGAGGCTGTGGATTCATTCCAGGTTAAAGATGATCAGGTTTCATCAAAGAAGACTGTGGTGATATTTTGAACAAATAAAATTTGTCTAAAGATCAGAGGACAGAACAAACCACTAGATTAAACATAGAGGCCAGGCAGTGGTGGAGCACACCTTTAATCCCTGTACTTGGGAGTCACACGCCTTTAATCCTAGCACTGGGAAGGTTGAAACAGGAAGTGAAATGACTGGGCAGAGAAAGGAATGTAAGCTGGGAGGAGACAGGAACTTGGCTTTTCTCTGCTCTTGCAGATTAAGGAGTTGGTGAGGTAAGAATTGGTGGTTGTGGCTTGCTCTGCTTCTCTGATCTTTCAGCTTTCACCCTGATATCTGGCTCAGGGTTTTTATTAAGACCAATTATGATTCATGCAACAGAAGACCCCCTGAAATCCTGACTACAGACATAAAGAAATAAATCTAGAACTACAAGACACGTGATGTATACTTTACCTGCTCAAACACATAGCAAGAAAAATAATCTTTGGCTGATTAGTATACAATGCACAGTCTATACTTGTATTAATGCAGATATGTATGTTACCTTGAAAAGTTTATGTATTTTCAGAGCAAGGGGACCAGACCAGACACCAATAAAGACAGATGGCCCAGATGATGGAACATCTCAGAATGCCTCTGTTGCAGTTTATGAGTTCTGCATCCAGAACAGCTTCAAGACTGCTGGATGAGATGATCCAGCCTCATAGACTACTCCAGCCAAGATTTAACAATTATCCTGATTTTCTCAAGGTTCCCACAAAAGATGTTAGCACCTTCAAATAACAGGAAGTAGTATAGAGAACGATGCCCACATTCCCAAAATATTGGTAATGGATATTTGTTATCATTTAAGGTAGGATGATTACAAGTTGTTATTGATAATGGTCAGGAAAAAAACCTAAACAAAGCGGTTAAATTCAAAGATCTCTTTGTGAAAGAAAAAAGGGGGATATAATATAGAAATGAGATAAAAAGGTAGATTATTGAATCTACTTTCATCCAAAAAACAACTACTAGAGATTGAGAGCCCAATATCACCAGCTTTGGCAAGCATTAATGTAAGCCTAGGAACTGTAACCATGAGATTGGATTCTCCAGAAGAGCTGCCAGCTAAAGTCGTGTTGGGATCAAGAAAAATGGGCCTTGGTGGTACGTGTTACTGGAGTTGTATCCATGCCAGTGGATGTCCACACAATCCAGAAGAGAATTTGACATTGCTGCTGCCGCTGTGGCTGTTATAGCAATGGTGCCCACCACTGCTACTCTTTCTGGAATTAGCATTTCATAATTGCTTATTACAGCTAGCACAATGGAGACCCTGGCAACAAAAGTAGCTACCAAAGTTAGTTAATCTTTCATTCTATTGGGCATGGTAAATTCAATTCAGTAGTTATGTACATCTCGATTGGCTTTGAAAATTATAAATTTATAAACTCAAGTTCCAGTTGCTTTTGGGATACTATCTTACAAGGACACCAACGCACAGTATGGCTCGTTAAGGAAGGGAATGTCTCAGTTGCCTTTAGCCTACTGGCTATGGGTGAGATAGTACCTCTGTTGGTCTTTTCTGTATCGAACACACAGATTGCAAGCCCAGTGCCACTTTGAGATCTTTGGCAGCAATTAACTATGCAGCTCACACATGATTGAGCCTGAATGAAAATGAGTATTCAGAGACGGGTAATGCCTGGGGGGCATTCACCAACCTAAGACAGAGCACCTGTGTGGCCTGGGCAGGCGTCTCCATGACAGGTAAGGTGACCTGCTGATGTCCCACGCAACCCAAGTCAGAAGCTCATTTTTTAATAAAAGGGGGACCTGTAGGGCCCTGGCCCCGTTTTGGGTAACTGCTGCCTTGCTTGCGCACCTTGACCTTGAGATCCTCCCTATGCCAATTCCCTGCCAAGTTCCACCCTCCTGAATGCTTAAGAGAAGTTCCTTGTCTGTGTATCCTGAATAATGGGCGTTAACAGATTAGAAGCAAGATTGTAAAACATCAGTAGCGAACTTCTGCCCTCCGGGGTCCTCCCATTGTGCTGTAAGCCTGTATTTAAGACCTCCTCCCCCCTTCAATAAATGACATTCGGCATTTAAAATTAAAATAAATATATATATAATTGAATGAATACTGCGAATGTAATCTATGAATACCACAAATGTGATTAATATCATGAGTGTAATTAATGAATACCATGAGTGTAATTTAAAAAATAAATAAATAAATAAATTTTAAAAAAAAACAACTACTAATCTCAAAATATTTTACATTGGTATGGATTTTGGTTTATCAATACAAATTTAAGGTTAATTTTGTTATAATATATGTATGTTTCTACTCTTGTTTGGAGTATTGTATTTATGAAACTCATTTAAAAACATAATGTATATTAAGAAATACAGATTAATAACTAGTTATCTATATGACTATAAGTCAAACTTATAGTCAAGTTAGGTATATTTTCACGGTCATAAACAGATATAGTTAGATAGATAAATAGTCTTCAAATACTTCAAAAGACCTACAAAATATGGCATTTAAAATGTTTTAATAATCTAAGGCTTTTCATGACAATGAGACATGTCTGCTCCTGGCAGCACCAATTTACTCCAAAAGAAGATGATGGGTATCAAAAAACCTTCATATGGAGTTTGCTTTCTTTATGGCAAAAGCTAGCCATTTGGGCAAAAAAACTGCATTTGCCTCAGTTGCTGACACTTACTGTCTAAACTGGACTAGCAGGATTCAAGAAAGGCAACTGACAAACTTTGCCAAGATAAGGTAGGACAGACCTTCAGATTTCCCTGCTTCTCAGAAATGTCTGTCAGATATACTAGGCCTGGAGGCCAAAGTCAGATGCCCCAATGTTACAGAAGAAGTTTGGGTGACTGTCCAGGTAGCCTGATGTCCCTGTCATTAGGTAACATTTTACCCTTCTGGGATCTTTGACAGAGTTGAAGATTAGACAGTCATAGGTAAAGTTTTCCTTAGTTATGATAAAAGGTAAATTAGGTATAGAACTTTAGACTCACAAAGATAATAGGGTATTTTCTCTGAATTTTCCAAATGCAAATGAATATTTTAACTGTAATTCTTACTTGATAATTGTTTTTGTTACATATAGTTTTACTATGTTAAGGTTAAAACCTTCCTTTTTTTAATTAGACAAAAAGGAGGAAATGCTATGGAACAATCCTTCTGTGCACTGTAAATGTGTATTACTCTCATTGGTTAATAAAGAAGCTGACTGGCCTATAGCTGGACAGGATAAAGTTAGGCAGGAGAGCCAAACTGAGAATGCTGGGAGGAAGAAATATGGAGTCAGAGGAGTCGTCAGCCAGACACAGAGGGAGCAGGAGATGAATATGCTGTGCTAATAAAGGTACTACCATGTGACAAAATGTAGATTAAAAGGAATGGGTTAATTTAAGTTGTAAGGGCTACTCAGGAATAAGCCTGAGTTTTGGCCGAGCATTTACAATTATTAAGTTTTTGTGTGGTTATTTAGGAGCACTGCTGAGACAGGAAAACTCTGCCTACAACAACCCTTAACTTGTACCAGGTATGGGGAAAGGTTCAAGAAGATATATGCCCTGAAAGCCCTCCAGTTCACCTATCTAGCAAAATGGAGGTGAAAGTCATGGAGACTTCCTGGATAGTCCCTGTACCAGGTTTCATCCTTCAGGTAGGTTTCAGAAATGTGGCTGTGGCTGTTACAGGTCAGGGGCTGTGAAATAACTCATAATGAAAGATATGTTTTGGGCTTTTCCCACTAGCTCTTATAACTTAATTTAACCGGTTTCTTTTCATCTACATTTTGCCTTGGTGCTTTTACCTTTCTTTCATTCTGTATGTCCTACTCCATGTCTGTCTGTCTGGTGGCTGCCTAGCTGGCCCCGGTGTCTATCCCTCTCTTTCTCCCTCATTCTCTCTTCTCTGCTTTCCTATTTATTCTCTCTGCCCACAAGCCCCACCTACCCCTCTACTGTTTAGTTATTTTTTATAGCTGTTCAGCTTTTTATTAGACCAATCAGGTACCTTAGGCAGGTAAGGTGAAACAGCAACACATCTTTACATAAATAAATATAACACATCTTTGTGGTGATATATTGTGTACCCTAATAAAATTTGCCTGAAGATCAGAGGACAGAACAAGCCACTAGATTAAATGTAGATGCCAGGCGGTGGTGGTACATACCTTTAATCCTAGCATTCAAGAGGCAGAGATCTGTCTGGATCTCTGTGAGTTCAAAGCCACCCTAGACTATATGAGATTGACTCAGTCTAGGGGAGAAACAGAGCCAGGCAGTGGTGGCACACACCTTTAATCCCAGTATTTGGGAATCACATGCCTTTAATCCCAGCACTAGGAAGGAAGTGATGGCAGAGCAGAGAAAATACTCCATTATCTATCCTATTTTGGTGAGTCAAAATGTTGTACCGAATTCACTTTCTATCCTAACTTGTATTACCAACCCAAAACTATCTTTTGATGTCTTTCAAACTTATACATTTTATACCTCTTTAGTGAATTTCTTTTCTGAATTTGTTAACAAGGAAAACTATAACTATCTAATCTTCAACTCCCTCAGAGACCTGAAATGGCAATTATATTAACTGAGTAAGCAGTCGCAAACAAGCGACTTCCAAATAATGTGAGAAATGACAGAAACAGCTGGCTGCGTAGAGAGTTACCCAAGGTTCCTCTGCAACACTGGGGCATTCATCTTCAGCCTACAGGCTTAGCATATCTAATAGACTTTTCTGTGAAGCAGGATTTTCTGAAGGGCCTTCCTACCTTGTCTTGGCAAAGTTCGGCAGTCTTTTCTTTTGTGTCCTGCTTGCCCATTTGGACAGCATACTGTCAGCAGTTGAGGTAAGGGCACTTTCTTGCCCAGTGGCTAACTTGCCACAAAGAAAGTAAACTCCATAAAGAGTTTCTTCACTGCCCATCATCTTCTCTGCTAGAAGCAGACATGTCTCATTGTCATAAAAAAAAATTACGTTATTAAAACATCTTAAATGCCATATTCTGTAGATCTCTGAAGTGTTTAAAGATGACCTGTCTATTTAAAATATATTTCTGTTTGACCTTGAAAACATACCTAATATTACAAGTTCATTGTAAAAGGTGACTAACTACTAACTACTAACTTGCATTTCTTTATATCCTAATTAGTTGATAATAACTTTCAAGGACTAGAAAATTGCATTACATTATTAAATGAGTTTTATAGGTACAATACCTTGAACAAGATTAGCAAAGTATATACAGTATGTTCTAACAAAAATAATCTCAAATTTGTATCAATATACAAAATTTGTATACAATATACAAAAATCTTGTCTGAGAGTTTTCTGAAGGTGCAAAGCCTATGCAAAACTTGGTTGAGGAAGAATCCAGAACATCACAGGTAATTCTTGACTGAGAATTTACATTTGGCATTGTACCTTTGGGGAACTTAGATAAGAGATTTTGGGATATGGAAATTAACTTGCTAAAAGGTGTAAATTGGAAAACAATAAACTTTAAAGATGATGGGACCTCACAACAACAATTCCAGCAGGACAATGATAATGCCATTAAACTGACAAACACCACCCCAAGATCGGCTATGGACTACAAACTGCTCAGGACAATATCGAGATGGCCAGCTGAGAAGATACAGCCTCACAGACTACTCCAATCAGGACTTGTCCATAATTCTAAATTTTCTTTGTATCCTCATAAGACTACCAGTGCCCCAAATCAGCAGGAAATAGCCTAAAATCCACACCCACATTCCCAAAAAATGGATTATGGATGTTTGTCTTTGTTTAGGAGTTGGTTAAAAATTGTTATTGGTCTTCGTCAATCTCTTTCTAAAAGAAGAAAGGGCGATATGATATAGAAATATATAGCAATGATAGGATAATATGGTAGATTATTGAATCTACTCTGAAAAAAGATATAGAAATAATAGGATAATATGGTAGATTATTGAATCTACTCTGAAAAAGAGATATAGAAATAATAGGATAAAAGGTAGATTACTGAATCTACTCTGAAAAAAAGAGGATATAGATATGATAGGATAAAAGGTAGATTATTGAATTTACTCTGAAAAGAAAAAAGGGAGGATATGGATATGATAAGATAAAAAGGTAGATTATTGAATCTTCTTTTAAAGAGCAACTACTAGTTTTAAATATTTTACATTGGATTGGATTTTTGTCAAATGTTTATGGACTGGACATTGTTAATGTAATTCTTGACTGTATATATTATATATACTTATTGTACATACTTTTTCTTATATTAGTTATTATTTTAGACAAAAAAGGAGAAATGTGATATATTGTATGCCCTAATAAATTTTTTCCTGAAGATCAGAGGATAGAAAAAGCCACTAGATCAAACATAGGGGCCAGGCAGTGGTGGCAAACACCATTTTTTTTTTTAAAGATTTATTTATTATGGCCAGGCTGTGGTAGCTCACGCCTTTAATCCCAGCACTCTGGGAGGCAGAGGCAGGTGGATCTCTGTGAGTTCAAGGCCAGCCTGATCTACAGAATGAGTTCCAGGAAAGGTGCCAAAGCTACACAGAGAAACCCTGTCTTGAAAAAGCCAAAAAAAAAAAAAAAAAAAAAAAATTATTTATTTTGTATACAGTGTTTTGCCTGCATTCCAGAAGAGGACGCCAGTTCTCATTACAGATAGTTGTGAGCCACCATGTGATTGCTGGGAACTGAACTCAGGACCTCTGTAAGAACAGCCAGTGCTCTTAACCACTGAGCCATCTCTCCAGCCCAGTGGTGCACACCTTTAATCCTAGCACTCAGGTGGATCTCTGTGAGTTCAAAGCTACCCTGGACTACATGAGATTGACTCAGTTTGGAGAGAACCAGAGCCAGGCAGTGGTGGCACACACCTTTAATCTCAATACTTGGGAATCACATGCCTTTAATCCTAGCACTAAGAAAGAAGTGATGGCAGAGCGGAGAAAGGTATATATAAATCTTGTCTGGAGAGACCTAAGGCCCTAGTTTCCGTCCCTAGCACCAAATAAAACTGGGTGTGCTATGCATACTTTTAATTATAGCACTCAGGAGTTAAGACGTAGGAGGATCAGAAGTTCTTGGTCATCCTCAGCTACATGGTGAATGTGAGGCCAGCCTGGACAGCATGAGGCCCTGTCTGGAAAAGAAGAAAAGGCAATTATTGCTTTTATTAATAAGTAGTTTTTCTACTTCTTCCTAGGATGGATATTACTTGTCATAGTCTGGTTTTATGGTGAGGTGATCCCTCAGGCAAAGGTCTGGGTCCAGGCAGTCTGTAAAATGAGAGTGTGCTAACATTTAAGGCTGCATTTCTAGGCATTGGCACTCACTGAGCATGAACCATGGAGGAAATCTTTGTTAAAAATATTTATTTTATGAATATGGGTGCTTTGACTGACTCTGTACCACAGATGTGCCTGCTGCTGGTGGAGGACACGATGTCAGATTTCTTGGAGTTACAGATGGTTGTTAGCTACCATGAGGGTACCAGAAA
>CABHPP010123412.1:8637-28794 GCA_902168425.1 Peromyscus attwateri | reverse complement strand
CACACACACACACACACACACACACACACACACACACACACACAAGTTGCTACCCCTTGGAAGGTGCTGTGAAACAAGTGTGTTGCCCTACCCATAGCTCCCCCAAAAGCCAAAGAAACCTAAGAGATTTTCATGAAATTAAATCTTGCTACTGGGGGTTTAGAATGAGCTGTTTGTAGGTGTGCAGACAGCTCTGACTCAGCAGAAGGTATCACAGTACTAACAACAGTTCAGATAGTGACAAAAGACTGTTTTGAATAACGGCAGGGGCCTACACACTGAATACCGGAACAGAGAGGGTGTCTAAGTGGATGCTAAAAGTTGGAATAGGACTAGATCCAGCCAGAGAGGCTGTGGAGTGGGGGAGGTGGTCCCACACACTCATGAATTAAAAGGTGCTGATGTGTTACACTTCCCGGGCCTTTGAATGGGGGCTTCTTCTCCCTCTTCCCTCCCTCTAAGGATAATGTAAATGATGAGGATGGGCGTACAAAGTGACTCTGAGGCCAGCCTAGGATCCGTGAGACACTGTGATAAAGAAAATATAAAATGGGCCCTTCTTTGGCTGTGCTTTGAGTGAGGCTGTGAAACGTTTCATCCCTCACTGTACTTGAACTCCATCTGTCTTTCTTTGTGTTCTGCTTCGCACATAGAACCAGCCCCCCCCCATCACCCTAGGACCCCAGAATATCACTGTTGCCCCAAGGGACAGCATCTGTCTCCACTGAATGTCCCAGCAGCCCTGCAACCTAGCAAGTGCCATCCATGCTCAGTGCTCCCACCCACTGGTTCGCCATAGCCCTGGTCAGATTTCATATAATGCCCTGTAGCTCCCTGGGGACCTCGCACTGTCTCACTTAGTCTAGACCTCCTTGACACAAACCTCAGGTTTACCTCCAGCACTTTTGTGACCTGAACAGGCTCCCTCTTTGTCCACTCATCCATCACCAAGGACAGAGAGGGTCTCTCTCTACATTGCCCCAACTGTCCTGGTACTCACTCTGTAGCCCTTGTTGGCCTCAAACTCACAGAGATCCCCCTGCCTCTGCCTCCCCAGTGCTGGGATTAAAAGTGTGTGCACCACCACACCCAGCCCAAGGGCCATTTCTTGTGTTACAGTACTGCCTTGGCAAGCATGGCCCTTAAGCCCCTCACCTGTGTGTATACAGCCAGCCAGCTGAGAATGGTTCTCAGTCTTCACATGGTTGAGAAAACCAGCCATCGTGAGTGTATGGCTTCCATCCTCGAGCTCTCTCATGTATCAGGAAGATGTGTGCCTAGCTAAGCACAGCTCTGTCCTGAATTCTATCCGAATTCTGTTTTCAAGGACAGCAGATTGAATGGGCTCCAGGTGGGACCCCTCTTTGCCAGAGAGTGGGTGCTCAGACTGCACCTGATGGGGGTGTTAATCTCTTGTGGAGCATGAGGTGATACTGGACTTTCCCCCATGGCCAGAATCCATTTGTCCATCTGATACAGAGGACAGCTGGCTCTTGGAGCCTCTGGAGATTCCCAGTCAATATCTGCACCATAACAAAAAAGAAAGAAAGAAAGAACCTTCCTATTGATACACAGGGCTACCCTGAGCCCTTCAACCAAGGTGAAGACAGACCGACAGAATGGCCGTCGCCTATGATGGGTCTCACGCCCTTTAAGCACAGCCCCGGTTACAAAAGCCTAGGAGAGTTAGCAAAGAAAACCCTTCAGCCAATGCAGGCGTGGAAAGCAGGGAACTTCTCTTGCACCAAGGTGGGTGAGTTTTCTGAGCTGAGCGCTGAGGCGCTGTGACCCAAAGCCTGAGAGGCCACAGGGGAGTTGGAACTGGGTGATTAAAGGCTTTGTCTTCTCCCACCCAGGAGCAGACACACATCACCCACATCTTCCTCCGGGGACTGCAGGAGTGGAGTCTGGTTGTGCCGGGGGAGGGGGGGATGGGGAAAGGAGGCTGGTCCCTTCGTGGTTTGATCATGAAGCTACAGTATCCACGCTGAAGGTTCCTCTTGAGGTCTGAGGGCTCACTGTATATGTTCCAGAGTCTCCCCCACAGCCCCCTGCCGATGATGGATCGGAGGAACCAGGGTCGGAGACCTCTGATGCTAAGAGCACCCCAACTGCTGAAGGTGGGGCCTCCCTACTCCCCCCCCCCACGCCCTTCAGCCTGTCCTTACCTCGCTTTGAGCTACCCCTCCCGGCTGCACCCTCTGCTTCTTGTCCTGTTGGCTGAGACACGCTTGCTCAGTGCTTTGCAGGACAGTGCTTTGGGAGCTGGGCCCTGCTTCTGTGCCTGGCTCAGCAGTGTGCACTTTGGGCATCATCGTGTGTGTGTGTGTGTGTGTGTGTGTGTGTGTGTGTGTGTGCGCGTGCGCGCGCGCACGTGTGTGCTAGATGTTCCATGCTTGGAGAAGCTGGGCTGCGGCTCACGCACAGCTCAGGAGGGTTCCCATCCTGTATCCACTACCTTCCATGACCCCCTCAGAAGCCCCCACCTTACTTTTCTTTCAGAGATCAACCAGGGCCCAGAATGCTCATTTGGCTGAGGAGGGAGGCAGGTCAGACATCTCCCTGCTCATGTGTTAGGAATGGTTTTGGTGTGGCGTCTTCATTTCTTGGGTTCTGGACTTTGGGCATGGAGTATGTTTTCTCTCTTCTAATCCGTCCACTCCAGATATTTGGTGTCTGGGTTGTCGTGAAGCTGCTTGTCTCTTTCCTGAAATGCTCCCTGGTCTCTCTTGCTTCCCGTGTGGGTCAGTCAAGACTATACCACATTTCACCTGGCAGTGGTGGCGCACGCCTTTAATCCCAGCACTTGGGAGGCAGAGCCAGGCGGATCTCTGTGAGTTCGAGGTCAACCTGGTCTATAGAGCGAGTTCCAGGACAGCCAGGGCTACATAGAGAAACAGAGAAACCCTGTCTCAGGGGGTGGGGGGGGAGGAAAAAAAGAAAAGACTACCATATTTGGCTGCAGAAAGCGGAAAGCCCTCCTAACTGAAGAGGCTTATTTGCCTGCCTCACATCATAAGATGTCTGCACATGCGTACAGCCCCCAGGGTCATTTATGTGCCCCTTACTCATCCTCGGCCATCCTAAGTGGACGGACGGTTGCTTCATAGTTGAAAGATGGATGCTGCTCCCAAACACTGTATCTGCCTTGGAACCAGGAGCTATGGCTGGTGAGATGGCTCAGAGGCTAAAAGGGGCTTACCACACAAGCCCGGTGACCAGAGTTCAGTCCCCAGAACCTGTGTAAAGAAGAAAACAGACGGGGGCTGGAGAGATGGCTCAGTGGTTAAGAGCACTGACTGCTCTTCCAGAAGACCCAGGTTCAATCCCCAGCACCCACATGGCAGCTCACAACTGTCTGTAGCTCCAAGATCTGACACCCTCACACAGGCAAAATACCAATGTACATAAAATAAGAATAAATAAGTTATTTTTTTAAAAAAAGAAAAAGAAAACAGACTCCACAAAGCTGTCCTTGAAGCCCCCACGTGTCATCTTGGCGTGTGCCGACATAGACACATTATGCACATGTTCCATAATAGTAAGTGAAAGCTGGGTGATGGTGGCGCACACCTTGGGTCCCAGCACTTGAGGCAGAGGCAGGTGGATCTCTGAGTTTGAGACCAGCCTGGTCTATAGAGTGAGCTCTAGAGATTCCTGAGGTACAGAGGGAGGTCCTGAGCGGATGCCGAGAGAGAGAGAGAGAGAGAGAGAGAGAGAGAGAGAGAGAGAGAGAGACAGAGAGAGACAGAGAGAGAGAGAGAGAGAGAAATTTTAAAAAAGAAAAGAACCAGTGCAAAACAAAGTAGCCAAAAAGACCCCCAAAGCCAGATATGTTGCCAGAATTAAGAAAATGAGAACTTTCTTTAAGTCCAACCTGGCGGTTTCCATTTTCGTTCATTGGCCAGAACTGGGTCTCTGGCCAGCAAGGCTGGGATGTTGGGCATCTTTTTTTTTTTTCAACCTATTGAGTAGAAGAAATGAAGGAAAAAGGACATTGAGAATGACTTTTAACTAACTGTCCATAACACTGTCCTTCCGTCTCTCTAACCGCCCGAGGAGGTTGGAACGTCCACTCTGAGCCCTTTCTGCAGCCCGGCACATTGTTCGGGAGTTCTGTTACAGAATGAGAATTTGGCCTCCGCATCTCCCTCAGCATCTGCCTTTGGATAAATCCAGAACATGGCTGTCAAGCTCCAGCCATTGGCTTGGTATGCTGGCTCATCCCTGGAGGATGCAGGTGGCATGGCCCTTAGCCTGGTGAGAACATCCTGGCCAGATTCCCTTTGCCCTCCTGAAAACCAGCGATGCAAGACATTTCCTGCTCATCCTGTTCGGACAGTTCTGCAAGCTGTCTGCCACCCTGAGGAACTTGAAACTCGACGCCAAACCCGGTGCCGGCTTCCCAAACACAGCTTTCAGTACTCCGCCAGCACTGTCCTGGAAGAAACTCCCCCTCATGCAGTCTGGACCTGTACATGCGTGGGCCCCAACATGCCTCACTCTCGCCCTCAGGGAGGGAGGTAGCCTGGGCTGCGCTTTGCTAGCAGTTTTATCGGCACCAGAGAGGATCATAGTGAAAATGGCCTTTGTGGACTAAGCTGTGTGGAATTCTGGGAATCTCTTCGAGCTGGCCACTCCTTAGGTGTGCGTGCCTGGCATGCATGGTGGAGAGGCAGAGCGCTCCAGAGGACTTCAGAGCCGAAGTGTTTCCCTTGAAGAGATGCTGCTCCCAGCTCCTAGCCTGTGATCCCTATCTCTTGCCTCTGCTAGAAAGCTGGACTCTGGACAGACGCTGGCCTGGTTGTTGCCACATAGGGAACTCTGTGCCTTTTAATTGGGTGTTAGGAGGTTGGGGAGGCAGGGAGTTAAAACTGGTAGAGGTTTTTAAGGTCACCAAGAGATGGCACTCCTGTTCTGTAAATGCGGAAACAAAGGCTTAGAGGTGACAGAGTGCTTGCCCCAAGCCTCACAGGAAAATCACCGGCTCTCTCTCATCCTCAGCTTCCTCACACTGCCTGGGTCCCAGCTGTGGGCACCCTGCATTGCCATAAAGACCACACAGCTGCCTTCAGGATTTCATCAGTTCTCTTTAGGGGAAACCTCCTCCCTCCCCGGAATCATGCTATGTCCTTGTAGTACTTACATGGCCCCTCTAGGCTTTCCAGGCAGGTGACTTGCTGCCTCACTTCTGATAACATACTTCCTGGGGAAATGGGAGGAGAACTGTGGCCCTGCTTCGAGCTGGCTTTTCTTGCATGTGGCTGGCAGGCCCTGTCCCTGCACTGCCCCTGTATAAACAGGAGGGTGACTATTGGTGGTTTCCAGACGTGACTGCGCCCCTAGTGGAAGAGAGAGCTTCCGACAAGCAGGCTGCTGCCCAGCCCCACATGGAGATCCCAGAAGGAACCACAGGTGAGGGTGACTCCCAGAGCCCAGCTGACCTGCCTTGACCAGGTCATCCTCATAGCCAAGTGAAGCAGATATGTAAGTGACTCTGACTTCTGGGGATCTTGGCTAGTTAGCAGTGGCTGCCTTGGAGTCTAGCTGCTTCCCACAAGGGTGTAGAGTCCTTGGATTCCTGCTGGATCCTGCCTCAGTCAACGTGTCCATTAGAAATGTTCTCAGCAAGATTCTCTGGGGAAAGAGAGGAGAGACCGATGCCGTCCTCACACTTTCTCCGGTTCCAGCTGTAGCAAGTAGCAGGTCGCCCTCAGGGAACAGTTTGCCTTTGGAGCACCAAGCACGCCATTGTGACCACAAAACTGGATCTTTTTGGAGGTCTAATGGGCAGGTCCTGGAGTTCAGGAGTGTAACCACACATCCGTTTCTAGGGCTGTGCTGCCTTCCAACCCTGTCTCTGTATCCTGTTCTACCCATGGGGATGATGGGGGCACTGGTCAGACGGCACACTAGCAGAAAACGCGCTGGACTTGGGTCTGCTCAGTCACTCATAAGTCAGCCTGTGCAGGGCCCTAGACAAGAGTCATCACCTCCCAGAGCCCCGGATAGCCTTCCCCACATGTCCTCTTCCATGGGTTCACAAAAAACTCTAGTGTGATAAACCCGAGGTGTCCAGGTACCTACCAAGAACTGCCTAGTCACTGTTCACGGGACACTGTGGCAGTGGAGATGGGAAATGCCCCTTCCTCTGGATGGGCTCTCTGCAACCATGCTAGCTAGTTACTCTTTTCCTCATGGTGACAAATGTCTGACAGAAGCAGCTTAAGGTCTGTCCGGGCTCATGGTTTGAGGGGATGGAGTCCATGTGGCAGGGAAGGCATGGTGGCGGAGGTGGCGGTGACTGGTCACGCTGCGTCTGATGTCAGGAAGCAGAGAGAGTTGGATGCTGGTGTTCAGCTGGCATTCTCCTTTTCCCCCAGGACGTCAGCCCAGGGGATGGCGCTGCCCGTGTTCAGGGTAGGTCCTCCCTCCTGTGAATACCCTCAAAGACACACGGAGGTGTGTCTCCACACCCAGAGGTGGGTTCCAGCTCCGTCAGGTTGACCACAAAGAGTAAACATCATAGCAGTCTGTAGTAAGCTTTCTCTCACATTCACTGATTACCGAGCAAGCAGTGCCATCCCTGTCTTTCAAAATGTGTTTCCGCTTTGCAAAGTGATTGACTGGCAGCAAGGTCTTCCGAGACAGGTGGACTAGATGTTCTGAAAGCCTGGCCAAGCCTCAGCTTTGAGCATGAAGGATGCTTGAAGGCCACAGAACACCTTATAGGGTGACGCCATGGCTGACTTGATTTTTGTCTCTGGCTGTCCCTTCAAAGTTTTGTCATTGAAGAAATTTGTCTTCTGTCTGGGATGAAAACTATCCACTTTCTCATCTCTTCTGGGTAATCAGAAATGCTTCATGGTCACAAAACAGCCTGCAAAAGGCTGGGATGTAACTCAGTGCCTGGTTTAGCATACATGAACCCCAAGAACTTGATCCCCACTGTTATGCCCAGATCATGGGGACCCCCAAAGGACCACCACGGAGACCGAATCCTGTATGTAAAAGCAAAGAGCCTTTATTTCAAGCTCTGAGCTTGGTCCCTCTGTCTGTCCGACGCAGCGGTGAGAGCAGAGAGCCCAGGCAGGGTGGGGGTTTTGTCATAGCAGAGGTTGGGGTGAGGGGATTTCCAGGGTTCAGGACCCTGATTGGCTAGGGGTATCTTGGTAAGAAGGGGAAATAGGTGTGTGCTAGGGTCCAGGACATCTGGCTATCTTATTTAATGGTTGCAATGTTTGGGATGTAAGGTACTTCCCCATCCTTGGGTGGATCCCTGGGTGGTGTCAGCTTATGGCTTTTCCTGGGTCTGGGTGTTGCCTGCCAGTAAGCCTGTCACAGCAGCTGTGTCTGGGCCTCTAGGCCTGGCATGGCAGCTGTGTGGTCAAGCTGTTTTGGGGCCCTCCACACTCACCATGTTATTAATTAAGTGTGATAAGTGGAAAAAAAAACACAGTTTATAAATGCTTATCAGAAAGGCCAGTCTGATGTGATGGTCAGGCCCACAACCTTGTTCTAAACCAGCCCCTACTCTGGGCTGGTGAGGGCAAGCATGTAGGAGGAGGCAGTGGCTGCTTCCCACTCCCTGCAGGAGCTTAGAGGCTACCGTTTCTCTCATGGAGACTGTATTAGCTTCTCCTAAGTGTGGCAGAAACAACTCCAGGAGGGAAGCGTTATTTAGTTCATGGGCCCAGAGGGCGCACAGTTGTTTAATTCCGTGGCCTTGAGCAGGGCATTATGGTAGCATGTGTGGTAGAGGAAGCTCTTCCCCTCTTGGTGGACAGGGAGCAGAGGGGTGTAGCATTGGGCACGCTTTCTCCTTCATCAGCTTTTGTTCGTTACTGCCCCAGCCCCAGTTCGTGGGATGGCGCCACCCATATTCGAAGCAGGTCTTCACTTCAGTGAATCCTATCTACAAATACCCTCAGACATAGCCACGTGTGTGCCTCAGCAGTTCCCGAGGTGGTTCCAAATCTAGGTAAGCTGACTGTGAAGATTAACGACCACAGAGACTTTTCTTGAATCCGTCCAGATTCTTCCCTCTCAACCCCTATGTCCTGCTTCCATAAAGATTGACGCCTCTGCCTCGGACTCTGAGGGATATGTCATCCCTCCTCTCAGGGATCTAGCTGCAGCATCACCTCTGTGGAGGATGACTCATTCCCACTAGTGACCCGTTAGGCGTGATCTAAGATGCCTCAATGCCTCCTCTGGCCTGTGCCCACAGTTCCATGGGAAAACAAAAAACAGTCATCCATCTTGGCTGCACCGCCTGCTCGCATACTATCACAATGCTCCTTTGCTCAGCCACTGTAGCAGGGCCAGCCCTCCCCTATCCTGTTGTGATCCTGGGCAGGGCCCTGACTGCAGTCCACCCGCTCACAAGCCAGAGGGAGCAGAAGCCAAGTGTCTGTCTCTAGGTGGTGCCTTGAAGACCAGGCATGCCAGCGCTTGACTGTTAAGAGTTTGAGACCTGCCTAGGGTACATAGTGAGTGCAAGGATAAGCTACATAGCAAGACCCTATGGAGCCACTGCAGCCCCCCCCGGGGGGGGGGGGCAGTCGCCTCCTGCTGGGTTTAGAGTTGAGCGGGTTTCCAGCTGTTGGTGAAACTGGTACCTCCTGTTGCCCTCACTTGAGCACATGTCTGCCGCTTCTTGGTGCTCAGTGAAGCTGCCCAACGATGCTGTGTGACTTGCTACTGTGGGAGGCCTGTCTCCCTGGAGAACTGGGGACCTGTACCTCCCTGAAAATGCTCCCCCACCCCACCCCCGGGGAACATTCGAAGTCGTTAGTGGTACACCATTTTGCCCTCACACCCGGGGCAGGATGTCACAGTCCGGCACTGCAGGGGAAGATGAATAGACTCTCCCAGTGCCAGGACAGTGATGGCGTCCCGGAATGCCTCCTTATGTCTGCTAAGGACCCCACGACTGCTTAGCTGGATTTCCTGGGGCTCTGAGCCTGTCTTCCATTCCTGTAATCTTGCTCAGACCAAATCCACACTTGGACTTTGCCTTCCCAGACAGTTGACACAATATGTGACCATTGTTGTGTTGTCTGACAAGGAACTGTCACCAAAATACCTCCAGAGTATCACAGAGATGGGTCTGAGCTGATAACTGGTGGGTGGAGAGCTTCCAAGTTCACCGTTCCAAGTTCACCGCCGCCTCACTGTGGCCCCACCCTCACTCAGCCATCTGGCTAGGTGCTTACCAGGACACCACGTGACTGTGCGGGTGACCCAGGCTCTTTCCTCGTTGTGCCCTCAGTAGAAAGTGAAGTGAAAACTGGCTTGCAGTTTTAGGTGCAAAGGCCGAGCACCTCAGTCCAGAGACAAGGCTGACGGCCCAGCTGGCACTGTGTGAACATTTCTCGAAGGCAGCAACCTCTGGTGTGCCTCAAGGCCTTGAGGTCAGCATGGGCCAGCTTGCTTTATAAACCCTACCGCTAGACTTGTGTGCATGCTATCCCATATCATAGCTGTGTCCTGATTTCTGTGTTCCCCCGATAAGTGTTTACCAACTAGAATACTGCTCCTGTGGTCTGGAACTTTCTCAGCCTTCTTTATTTGGGGTGACTGTCAGCTCCTTAAGTAGAACACAGAGACCCCAAAAAGCTGCCCATAGGTCCTGTTGGCCTTGCTTCAGCCAGGTAATGCTGGTTTCAGGCGGCGTGATGTGTGAGGGGTTTAGAGGGAAGAAACTTAGCAACCTGAGCACCTCCTGCGTGTCAGACTCTCTTCTCCATACCTTCACTATCCTACAAGACAAACCCGAATCATATCCTTGAGGTTCCCGATGAGGAAACAGGCTCAGAGAGACCGGGCAAGTGGCGGCTCCTGGGTCCACACCCCAGCTACCTCACCCCAGCAAGCACAATCTCTCCCTGAGCCCCTGTCCTCCTGAAGTGCTGGCCAGGGCAGGCAGTGGTCTTGAGAGTCCTGGCATCTCTGTGGAGCCAGGCAAGACAGCAGGACCTCGGGACCCCTTGGAGAAGCTCTTTCCTCCTAGGTCGCAGTCACCTGGAAGGTGTGTGGTAGCTGTGGGTTTTGTTTGGGCACATCTCGTCACCACTGTCCCTAGCTGCGGCCTTTGCAGAGTGGAGCACAGCAGCTGACCTTGCAGGGCACACCCCTCCTGCACGTTTCGTGTGAGAAGCGCAAGGTACAGAGACCACGGATCACAGCAAGTAGTAACTGTCTGCTTCTGTCCTCTCCCTCTGCTACCTTGGACCAGCTGAAGAAGCAGGCGTTGGAGATACCCCGAACCTGGAGGACCAAGCCGCTGGGCATGTGACTCAAGGTCAGTAGTCCGAATGGCCTCTAGGACTCAGAGATCAGGAGGAGGGACATGGGAGCACTCAGTGGGCTCTGAAAAGACATCTTAGCCCTGGGTCCTAATTTGCAAGTCCAGGAGACCTGGGCTCTGTAGACACCCAGTTTTCTAATACCATTCTGATTCATTCCTGGGGTGTGTGGGGGGTGGGGGGTGGGAGAGTCCTGAAGGAAACAGGCCTTGCCTAGCCTTGTGATGAGCACGGTGGGTGATGCTCCCGCAGTGCCCTATGACCTGCCAGTCACCATGGAACTGGTCCATTCGAGTTTCCTTCTCCGTGGTCTTCATGCCTTATTCTAATTTTCTTCTCAGGAACCAAACTTCTGTGGTCAAGACAAGTACCTTTCTGCAGCTGTTTATCAAAAACACGTTTTTGTTTTTTTTTAAAGAATTTTTAAAACCTTAGAGAGTCTTGATTTTAGGCAATGGAGACCCCTGGTGTAGATAAAGTGCGAGTTAGCTTTGTTTTCGACCATTTTTCTGGATAGAAGAACTTGAGTGTCCTGTATAACAGGGAGGCTCACAGACGACAGAGGAGCTGGGAGGTGGTGCCCTTTCCTCTGTAAAATGATAGAGCGTTTGTCCTCTGAGTAGCGGGGCTGGCTGCCTGTGAAGGCCTCTGCCTCACCGACCTCTAGCCTAGTTCATCCCCCTGTAGGTGACTTGGACACTAGGCTCCTGAGGAGGAGTTGGGGGAGACATTTTGTTTGGTCCTGTTTACCTTGTGCCCCTCCCCCACTCCCAGTGAGGCTGCATGTTGAAAGGTTTGGGTTCTTTGTTTGTTTGTTTGTTTGAGATGACTTCCCATGTAGCCCAGGCTGGCCTCCATTTGTATCCAAGGATGACCTTGAACTTTTGATCTTCCTACTTCGGCCTCCCGAGTGCTAAGGTTGCAGGTATGTGCCTCCACCCCAGTATATGCAGTGCTCGGGATCAGACGCAGGGCTTCGTGTGTGTCAGGCAAACGTTCTGATAACTGAGCTGCATCCTGGCCCCTGTTTCATATTTACTGAGAAGTTTATAGTATCCTGGAGACTGAAGAGATAATTCTCCCAGCCCAGATCCTCCCTCTAGGAGTTTTGATTATGCTTAGGTTCCTCATCAGTTCACACACAGAGCAAAGTATGCTCACTGCGGGTGTTTACTGTGTGTGTATGTTTGAGGCCTCGCTTCAACTTGAATGGAGTCTTTGAAGGGCCTGCAGTATATCAGACTGCAGGACACCCCAGTCAAAAATAATTTCTAGGGAGCATCTTCTTGAAGGTAGTAGAGGCCCAAGTCTGTGGGATGGCATCATGGCTGGTAGCTGCCTTGGCCTCTGGTCCATGAGCCGGCTGATACTGGGTAGCTGGACCCTGCTGGTTTCCTACTTCGATCCTTGAGATAGACCAAGGGCCTCTATAGCGCACTTGATAAGGAGCAGAAATGGGTGCTTTGTCTAGACAGTAGCTATTCTATGTAGAATGCAGTGATTGATCAGCTGTCATGTGACAACCTTGACACTGGGACCATGAACGAATGTCACTGTGAACTCAGTCTGGCAGAAGGAAGGAGAGGGCCAGGCTGGAGCTGGGTCCCTTGGTAATGAGCCAGCCACACTGAGTCCCACTGGGTTAGACAGAGGGTTAGTGGACATATTACTCGTGTGTGTCCAGAGTTACACATACGTGTGGATACATGTTCTCCCCCTCATCCCCTCCCCCACCCAGACTTCTTTTCTATATCCCCAAAGCCTTTGAGAATATTATAGGTTTTGTTAGAGGAGAGCTGGGGAGTTGTTCGAGATATTTTGTTGGGACCAGGTAGGATGTTCAAAAAATTCTGTTACCTAAGTATGGTGGCACATGCCTGTAATCTCGACACTTGGAAAGTAAAGATAGGAGAATCAGGGGTTCAAGGTTATCCTTGGCCACACACTGAGTTTGACACCAGCCTCAAGTATAGGAGACCCTGTCCCAAACAAGCAATCTAACAGAACCAGAGAGGGTGCTCATTGAGGACCTTATTGAGTCAGTAAGACTCAAGTGAACTCCCTCATCCCTAACGCACAGCCAGATACTCTAAAGAGGGTTTTACATGAATATCACATGACTGATCCAGGGAAAAAACAACATGCTTAGACCGACTGAGCTGGTGGGCAGTGTGCTGGGTGAGCAGTTAGAGCAGGGGTCCCAATGCTCCTGCCTCACCTGAGGCAAAAGACAGGCCATGAAGGTTGACCACAGAGCTATACATGTCCTGCTGTTCCACACAGAGGAATCATACTGCGGTCAGGTAGCAAAGCTCCATGCCAACAGTCAGAGCTTGTGAATTTTCCAAATCAGAGCAGGGTTAGAGAGGCCAGGTAACTTATGATGCCACTGGTTTCACCTGCCCAAAGGAAAGGGAGGGAGGGAAGGGGAGAGAGAGAGACAGAGAGTCAGAGAGAAAGAAAGACAGACAGACACAGAGAGAGACACAGAGAGAGAACACAGAGATCACTGTCATAACCCAGACAAGGCCACCGGGAGCCCAGAATCTTCTGGGAGCTTGGGTTCTGTAAATGATAGCTGAGCATGCATCTGAGCCCATAATCACATGCTGGGTAACCACAGAGATGCTAGCAGGCTCTGGCCCAGCCGAATACCAGAGGACCTCAGAGGTTACCAAGTCTAAGTCTCCCTTTTATGGACAAGAACACTGATGCCCAGAGAGGGTCATGCAGCAAGCTAGTGGCAGACAGACCAAGAGAACATTTATTCCACGCAATGAGCTGGGCCCAAGACAGGCTCCTGTCTCTGTTGGGAGAGTCTTGATACCTTTGAGGGGTCTTTTCTTATGGCAAGTACTGTGGTCCCCTTTAAACAATATCTGTTCCCTTGTTAACCATTTACCACCACTGCCTCTTCAAGCAGCAGAGAGAGGTGCCTGAGAGGCTCCTGAGCAGGAAGCTTAGTGTTCAAGTCCAGCCCGGACTGAGCACAGAAGTTTCTGGGGTCTCACTGCTACCTCTAGGTGAAAAACAGTCAGGTACTCCAGCCTTGGCCATCACTCACTGAAAGGATGATAAACGGCACTGGTTGCTGCGTGGAAAAGTCACTGTCACGACAGAACCCAGTGTTAGTTTTCAGAGCTTTATTAGGAGGGAAAGGCGGGGGAGGGTAGAGAGGAGAGTCAGGCCTGGAGAGAGAGAAAGATGGGGGGGGGGAGAGCAGAGCGGATCAGAGCACAGCAGAGAGCAGAGAGAGAGGGTGGGGTCTGCGTCCGGCTTTTAAGGCACTGATGATGTAAGAGGCAAGACCCTGAACTGGAGTGAGAGCAGAGTCCTAATACTCACTGTCCCCAAAAACACCCCACCTGCCCAGCCCCTCCTCCACCAGCTGGTCCTCGGGAGCCCATCCAGGAGTGGAGACCAGAGCCTGTCAAGGTGGGCCTGCCCATTCTGAAGCCCTCCTCTGCTGGATATCTCCACACAGAGCCAGAGAAGGTCCAGATTTTCCCAGAAAGTTTGCTTGGAGGGCCAGGGCGCCATGAAGGCCAGGCTCCAGACCCAGGGATCTCAGATTGGATCTGCCAACCGGTGCCTGAGGTGTCTGGGGCTCCCTTCCTGCCACAAGGCCTCAGAGAGGCTACATGCCAACCTTCGGGGACAAGACCTGAGGATGTAGAGAGAAGCCACCCAGCCTCTGAGCTGCTGCAGCAAGAGCCGCCTCAGAAGGAGGGATGGGGCAAAGACAGGCTGGGGAGTGAGGAGGAGGTGGATGAAGATCTTGACATGGATGAGTCATCCCAGGACTCCCCTCCCTCCCAGGCCCCCCTGGCCCCTGGCAGGGCAGCCCCTCAGGCTGTCTCCAAGGAAACCACTGGCATGCCTGGGTCCCCAGATGAGGGTGTCATCCCACTTCCTGTTGACTTCCTCCACAAAGTCTCCACAGAGACCCAGGCCTCGAAGCCCGACGGGCCTGGCGCAGGGCCCATGGAGGAAGGGCCCGAGGCTGCCCCAGAGTTCACATTCCACGTGGAAATCAAAGCCAGCATGCCGAAGGAGCAGGATTTGGAAGGGGCTACGTTGGTGGGGGCCCCTGGAGAGGAGCCACAGGCCCAGGGCCCCTGTGTGGGAAAGGGCATCAAAGATGCTAGCCTTCCGGAACCATCTGAGAAGCAGCCCAAAGCTGGCCTGCCAGGAAGGCCAGTCAGTCGGGTTCCTCAACTCAAAGGTCTGTGGTTTAAAGCCCTCTCACTCCTCCCCTGGCACCCTCCAGGCTGTGGACACTGTCACTGAGCTTCTGGCCTTCCTGACTCCCGCACCTGAGATTCCAGGAGAGGCACTAAGCCACCGCCTGGGCCGCTGCCCCCTCCCCAGCCCCTGCCCTGCAGCCTCTGGTAGCACGATTCCTTTCACGCTCGCCCTCACTGTGCATGTCACCAACACCTGGCCCTGTGCTTCCTGCCCTGTTTGGCTCTCTGCCCACTTGACGTATCCACCGTGGCCCGCCAGCCCACGGGCGGCTGGTGGACACACCACATAGAGTGGATAACAGTGTCCCTCGTTTTTGGAGGCTTATGATGCATTTTTACATTCACAATCTAGAACCTTCCCAGCACTCAGAGTAGGCATCATGAGCCCCACTTTTCAGATGAGGAAACTGAGCCTCAGAGCAGTAAATTGACCTTCTGATAAACACCCAGAGTAAATAATGGTTGGAGTCAAGTTCAGAATCCGGTTATGTCTGCTCTGAAAGGCACCCTCTTGCCATGGTCCCCCACATTGCCTTCCAGGAGACTCTGGAGTGTGTCTTCCTGGTGCAGAGCCGCTGAGTTCACCTGCCTGTCTTCTGATGCTCTCACCGACAGACAGCGTGTCCCATTTGACAGGTGACAGCCACCCCTGTCAAGTGGCTAACAGCCACCAAACCTCTCCCCGAGTCGGCTTGCAGCAGAATGATGAATAAAGCATATCTTCCAGGTCGAGAGTGACCCTCCTGTCAGTCAGGGACAGGCTGGGTCCCTGTGTACAGCCCCATCTGGAACCCTTTGGAGGCTGCAGGGTGAGAGCAGCCTCTAGGCAGCGACATTCGTGGCTTTAAGATTTTGGAATAGTTGGCGTTTGGGCCTTCGAGCCGGCTCAGTGGGTAAAGCTACTCACCACCAAACCTAAGCTCCATCCCCAAGACCCACACGGAGCAAAGACATGCTGCCACATGGATGCAGAGATCCAAGGACAACTGTGGAGTCAGTTCTCTGTTTGTCCTTTGATCTCCATATGCATGTGGTGGCATGTACATGGTACACACACACACACACACACACACACACCCGCACACACACATATTCATGTGCTCTCGTACGATAAGTAAATAAATGTCAGGATAGACTACTTGACATGTTAGAATTATTTGCAGGGCCCAGAACCTGATGCCTCGTAAGCGCAGAGTCAAAAGCATCTATTAGCTACGGATTAAATTCTGCTTATAGAGAACACTCCAATATCACAAGTAGAAGAGCCTGTCAGGATGGTGGCACAGACCTGCCATTCCAGCACATTCCAGCTAAGACAAAAGGGTCACTGCAAGTTTGAGGCCAATCTGGGATATATAGTGAGAAACACAATGAGTTCAAGGCTAGCCTGGGCTACATAGCATGATCATATTTAAAAAAAAAAAAAAAAGTGGGCGTGATGCCCTGTGCCAAGAATGAGCACTGTACTCAGGATGGAGAAAAATGGGGATCAGGAGTTCAAGACCCAACTCCCCTACATAAGACCCTGTCTTAAAACAAAAATTAGGCAGAGTAGGGAAAGCCTCTGTTTTAAACTCCAAGGCAAAGGAGGACAAATGATTGCCTTAAATGTTTTCCAAAGTAACATTCTATCAAATTCTGGTCCTCCAGGTGTCAAGAGGAATGGGGGGCGGGGGGGGGGGGGCGGTAGGGAGGGTATAGTTCTATAACACAGAATTTAGAAGGAAAAAAAAAACAGACTAAGCAAAGCTCAAGAATGTCCATGTTTGTGGGACTCCTCAGAGCCCTTACTGTGCTGTGCACAGGGACTTGTTGAGTCCTACCTGGACTCAGGAAGTGCTGATCTAGCAGGTTGATTTGCAATAATAACGGTGATAAGCGGGTTACTCCGGTGAAATAATTCACCAACGCAAAAAGTGGGAGAGTATGTTAGCTACACTGTAGTGCAGAGGCAAAGGGCAACTAGGCAGAAACTGTCTGCACAGAGCATCGTAAGGAACTGCTTTCACCGGTAGAGTTGGGAATTAGGCGGCGTTCCAATGTCACTGATCCCAGGAACAATCTCAATTGGAGCTCTTGCGGTTAGAAACAGTCTGGCCTTGTGGAAATGGTGGTTTTTCCCTGAGTCAGAATTGGATTGGCACAGCAGTTTGTCCTAAACACATACACATGGTTGACAGAGAAAGGAATGCATAAGAGCCACTGAACTCCTATTGCAGTGCAGATTCCTGGGTACCTGTTGGCTGCACACCCAGCCTCGGTGTACCCTGGAGTCTGCATGCCATCTCTGCAGGTGATTCTTCCACAGTAAAATGGGGAGACCCCCTGGGCTGGAGAGTCAGCGCTGGTCACTCTGTAAGTCCAGTCTTCGTCCACCTGCAGGGAACCACAGGTTAACAGTGGTTCCGTGAGCAGGATGTGGCATACCTGAAGGGCCCTTAGGAGTGGCAGAGTGCCCTCAGGCCTGTGCCAGAGTTGGAAGGACTGCCTTGAAAGCAGCTGAGGCTGATGTGGAAGGTCCCTGTTAGTGAGTTGCTCTGGGTTATGGGTTGCACTCCATAACAGAGGGGAGGGGATCCCCACGAGGCTCATCTATTCTGCTAGCAGATGAGCTGGAGTGGGGGTTGGGATGGTCAGCATAAGATGGCCAAGAAGGTGAGGCTGAGGACCCTTCCAGCATGGGGTAGGTAGGGAAATAGAGGTGGTTTCAATCGGACCTTGAGACCCTGGAGGATAAGTGGGGCTCTCACAGGAACGCAAGGCCAAGCTTGGCCAGAGAGAGAGAGAGAGAGAGAGAGAGAGAGAGAGAGAGAGAGATCCTCCACACCGATCCAAGGATCCTGCGGCAGCCTGGAGCCAGGCTGGACTGTCCCATTCATAGCCTTGGGGCATTTAAATGGCCCTGCATTCAGTGTGGTTGGCAGATGCAGAGAGTGAGCTCGCCACAGCCACATGTGGACCTGCACTTCTAACCGCACCTGCTGCGTTCCCTCTGCATGTGCCCACCCTCAGCCAGCCTGCTGCCCCCTCTTGCTGGATTGCTCTGAGCAGTGGCCCTGTGTGCTGTGGGACGCTAACGATGGGGAGAGCTAGTAGATTTGAGGACTAAGAAAATCAGCCGGGTTTCAGCCAAAGGGAACTAACTCATCACACCAGCCCCGAACTCTGGTGTGTCTGCGAACCTTAAGCATGGGCGTCACGTGCATTCTCATTTTGTATTTTATCAGCTCGAGTGGCCAGTGTCAGCAAAGACAGGGCTGGGAACGACGAGAAGAAAGCGAAGGTAAGTTACTGACCAGCCGGTCTCCTTCACCAAGAGGCTCTGCTTCCCTCCTGGGTTTGCCCTCATCCATGATGTGTGCAAAGTGCTTGTCACTAGGGTGCGGCTGTCATTTTTGTTTTATAATTTATTTAATTTTATTTTATGTGCATTGGTGTGAGGGTGTCAGATACCCTAGAACTGGAGTTACAGACAGTTGTGAGCTGCCATGTGGTTGCTGGGAATTGAACCCAGGTCTTCTGGGAGAGCAGTCAGTGCTCTTAACCGCTGAGCCATCTCTCCAGCCCGCAACTGTCATTTAAAGGCCCTTGCTTTTTTACAAAGGCAGTGTTTCCATCTTGGTATTTAACAAAGGGAAGGGTGATCCTCAAGTTATTCAGTCCCTCCCCCACACCCACCTCTTGTCATTTCCTCATAGTTTAAATAAAGTGTGTGTGAATTTTCTGGGTAAAGTTTGGGGTTTGTGTTCCTTGCCCTTACCACCACAGCTCTAGGCTCAGTAAATATACAGTGTTTGATATCCACAGAGTCCACTGGGGGTCAGAGAGTTATGAGCAAGGGAAGAAGTGATCTCCAGACAAAGGCAGGGAGGATTCTGGGTGAGCCCTCGAGGAGAAGAGCTGGGAGGCAAACAGGGGAGCTACGGTGCAGTCCGCTGCCTCAGAGCAGGGAGCAGCAGACAGAGGAAGGAGGAACAGACAGAGCTGAGTCTGAGGAGAGCAGGCAGGCGGCCGAGGTGGCTGTTGTAGGGCTGCCTTGGGTTTGGAATTAGTACAGCCTCCTTGAGGCCAAGTGTGGAGAAGGGTGGGTTGGAAGGAAGGCCTCTGTCAGCCAAGCCCGGGAGATAAAGCAGCTGCGTGCCACAGACCAGCGTCCCAAGCCCCACCTGTCCCCCGCTTCTCATCTGCAGTCCCCTCCCTCCATGACTTTTTATCTTAGAACCCCCTGAAGCTGTGCAGTGGTGTCTCCCTGGAAAAATCCCAGCACGACCCAGATTGGATCAACCGGGCAGCTAGTGTGAATGCTGCCCGGAGCATCGAGCCTGTAATCAGTGCCAGAGCCCCAGTGGGTCTCCAGATGTGAGTGATGGTGCTAGAATCTGGCAGCAGGGGTTGAGAACCACTCCCAGAAGGCCCTGTTCTGTACTCATTAGGACTTCTTGTCATGGGTGCTCAGAGAGAGAGGCAGCTGGGCCTCCTGCAGAAACTTAGCCCTGCCCCACTGCTTGAAGCAGGAGCCATAGCTGCTTGTCAGTCAAGATGGTCATTCCCTTCTGGGGGAGGGGCAGGGAGTTCCAGCCTCATGCTTGCCCAAGTGTGCACGTACTTATTATCATTTATATGTTCATTTAGTGCACAGTCCCTGTCCTGGATTGGTTCACGGGACAGCGTGGAGCCAAATCTGTTACAGATCTAGGCTGGGTAGAGAAAACTGCCTATGGAGAGGGGGCTTGTCCAGCTAGGGAGCAAGAGGCTCCGGGACCCACTCTAGCTTTTCCTCTGTGGAAGCAGCTGGCCCCTGGCCTGTCCTGACACTGGCGGCACAGACTGCGCCCCAGCCCCTTCAGTGGAGATAAGGAAATAGAATGAACAGCACAGCGCAGTCTCTGGTCAGGACTCCAGAGCACCCCACACATGGCCTCTCAATTCTTAATTCCCAAAGGTCTGGTTTCACACCCTGCATCATACCAGGCCCACCCTTCCAGTCAGAGTCCCCAGAGGCAAGCCTTGAGTGTTAGCCTTCAGCCCTTAGGTACCCTGGTTCAGGGAGTCCTTCTCGGAGAACATCCAGCAACACTTATTTCCTTAGGTGGAGTATGTTCTGGTGTTAACTCCATAGCATGAAGATTAGTATTATTCGAGTCTTTGTTTAATCAGAAAGTATGTGTGTATGTGCGTGTGTGAGTGCAGGCACATATGTGCATGTGTATGTGTGTCCTTGTGGCATGTGTGTGTCCTCAGTGACATCTGAACGAAGCTTTTGGTTGACTCCGGCACAATCCTCCTTGAAGGATTAGGATGGCATGGTGGAAAGAGAAGGTGGGTGTCAGTGAGCCCGAACAGATGCTTCCCCTGAGGTTGAGCAAACATGGAAAGCCTCTGACCCATGACACATTGGCATTCTTTCTTGAGAAAACCTTGCTGCCTTTTTTCTGATGGTCTCCATGCACTTACCAAGTGGAAGTACCTCAGAGCCAGTGTTCTCCAGTGCTAGAGAAAGAATGTGCCAGAACATCTCTCCATGTCCAGCATCTCTCTCTCTCTCTTTTTTTTTTTTTTTTTTTCCGAGACAGGGTTTCTCTGTGTAGCTTTGCGCCTTT